>JAYRCB010000388.1:91781-147677 GCA_036026315.1 Trachelus stipa
TATTCCATCGACCACCCGCTCCATTTATTTTATAGAATAGATGGGCGTTGCTATATTCGCAACTTATCGAATCGCAATTCTCTACGTGGATCGAATTGCATTGGCGGACTGTGGCGAGTCGCGAATATTTTATGATAGCGCATATACGAGAATTCGCGAAAATACTTTTTACAAGTGGCAGCCACGTATTTGACTTACGATGAAAATATTTCGAACCAAGGTATCTCGTGTATATGTTAGTGGAGAAAATTCTATCGCGAAATATTTAATGAGATTAATTGATAACGACAAATTTGATATTATTGGACAAATCGTATACCGGTTTAACTTCGTGCTTCAGTATTTTTTTTTATTTTCATATCTCTGCAAATTACCATTTTTATCCTCGCGGAGCTTAAGAGGGATGACAACGGCTTCGTAGGATTCGCCGGATGATAATAATTACAATGTCGGCAAAGCTGTGAAATTTCATTCTTTTAGGTAATCTGATGTTTCCTGATTAATTCAAATATTCAAATAATATTTATACGCGGATACACAGTAATACCCTACCTAATTTTCGCAATACTATAGCTGCATACTAAGTACAATATATATATTTAAAGTATCGGAATTTATAGCGTCGAGTATAAAAAAGAAAACGCCATTCAATTCTTATCGAAGAAAAAGATAGGTTGGTATTCCCGGAGGGAAGAACGGACTCTCATCAAATGGCAATTTATTCGCCCTTGTTGACGCAACAAAAATATATCAAATGCCATAGCGGAACCGGTACTTCCACCCCGTAGTTTACTTACCTCTCGTATCTACCCTCCTGTAACACTGAAAGATAAAAAAAAATACGTCAAAGGAGAAGGAAATCAATTTTGACATCTATGACTTCAAAAGAACTCTTTCGAATGTTTATTCCCTACTTGTCAGTAAAAAATCAGAAAAGAAAAAAGAATTAAATTAAAGCAAAATAAACAGAGAAGGTGATAGATTTATATAAATTATACGATGACAAAATTTTACTCAGAAATTAATCAAATATGAAGTATTTGTAGAATGTTTATTTCTTTTATATATTGCCAAAGCTCTTTACGCATCCCCATCGAAAACCACCGGCGAGCACTCAAAATGTAAAGATAAAACATGGAATTTATTACCATGGACGCTGGTTCCGGCCGCTACTCGGTTCTCTGAAAATATGATTTTATTATGCGTGGGTTTGCTCTCGTTCGCCCTTCGTTGTGGGTGGCTTACCACCCCCTAGAGCAAGCGCCTCTGGTCGTTAGGGTAGTAAGGGTTGGTTCTAGAGAATCCGAGAGCAAAAATCAACAGACAACGCAGAACGCACGTCTGCTTTGCTCACACATGCCTCCCCTCAACCACCCCTAACCTACCCCTACTAACTTCTTTTACTTTTTCTCGCTCAACGCTCGACGTTCATCCGACGCGAAACGACGTCATTTTTCTGGGGAAAGAAAAGAAAGAAAAAAGGGGTAAAAAAGGAGAGAAAGAGAGAAAGAGAGAAAAGAATGAGAGAGCAGAGAATCAGAAGAACAGTCTAAGCGACAAGACCGCACGTCGTGCGCGACAACGTCAGATTTGTCTTGCGTTTTTCTTTTTCTCTTACTAGCTTTTCAAGGCCGTACCGGAAATTACAACGTCGCTCTTCGTGACTCTTCCATTTCCGGTCGGATCCTCACGAAACAGCCCGAACGACAATCCCGCCACTGGGATTGTTCCAAACGAAATTCTGCGTGTAAAGTCACGAGTGGGTCAATGGATAAATGAATACCTGAAAAGAGTAAATCATTTAAAAAAATATAACCTTAACATAAAAATTAACAAAAAAAAGCATTGGTTACGTTAAAAACGTCAAAAAATGATAATTCATTATTCATATAAACTACATGCCGTCTTTGAGGTTAATCTTATATCGGGTCGTTGGACAATGATTAGCACTTAAAAAATTAAAGCTAATCACAAAAAATCTTAATCAATGCAAATAACACTTACGTCAACGATCCGCTACTCGTTCGTTTTTTCCCTTGTCGCGCAAATGGCATCTCGGATTTTGATCAAGGAGAACTAATTAGTACCACGTGACACCACCTTTGATCACCATAAATTAATTACGTACTCGCCATTATAAATTCATTTTTTTTCCTCCTCTCTTCTTATCCCTCGTCTCTTTCTCCAATCTTGCCTCCTAATCATCCTATACGTATATACATACCTCTCCATCCTTTTCTCTTCTCAAACACTCATCCCCTCCCGCCGCACTTTTTCTTCTTACAACCCAAACGGAACTACCCTTATTTTCCTTTTTTTCAAAAAAATTTTTTTCCCACCCCTATTCAAAAACGCGTAAAATCCACTAAATACGTAAAAAGAAAAATCCACGTACCAGTATTGTCATACCCCCCTTTATTTTTCTCTAGCGCCTCTGCATTCAGCACGTCGCGACGCTTGAGCGTCCATCCACCGCTACCGGAAACGCGTGACGTCGTGATGGGAAGCAACAAAGAGAAAAAAAATTCCCAACAAAAGAACTTCCTCGGGCGAGTCTCTCGACTTTCATTCTTTATTCACGCCATGCAATTAACTACGAAGACGTTCCTAATACTTATCGTAGTACGACAAAAGGAGTTAGGTCGCGCTTAAGACTCGAGCCACTTGACAATCCGTTGTTACGTACGCCAAAAGTCAAAGAGACGCTCTTTACGTCGACGCCCACTTCTTCCTTCTATGGTTTACAAGTACTACTGTCGTTCCCTGTCAGCAGCGACGACGGCGACGACCTCCAGGAGTGTCATCGTCACAACCGAGTGGCTCGATACTCGTTGAGGATTCTCAAGTCGTAGTCGTTCCTATAGGAATATCTCGTGCACCCTTTTCCGACGCTCGGCGTCTACGAAAATCGAGTCGATCCAGCTGCAACGTGAGACAAGACTCGGATGAAACATCAGGGGGCCAGGCATGTGAACCAAGGACTGAAATCCGATATGTGCTACCCGTAAGTGCAAGCTTGAATACACTTCAATACATATATCCATATATACAACCATATATGAAAAATGAATTTTTGAATTCGATTGTACCTCGGGAAATAACATTGGTCTGGATCAAAATACATTTATCTTTACGTACTCTGGTATCAACGAGAAAACCGGGTAGGATTTTCATGTCGCATAAGTTAGAAGAAAAAAAGCACAGATTCAAACCACGATGATGATAGCACTCTATGCGAGCTTGCACGGGGAAGTTCTGCTGCTCGTTTTTACTGCTAATTCCTATAACATACGAACATTGAGGTTAAATAAGAGCAAAAGAGAATTTTGAGTTTGAATAAAAAAATTTCTACAAAATTTCGAGACTTTTCCAAGTAACTTTTGTCGGTTAATTATTTAATAAGAATTTTCACCCCCTTTTTGACAGTGAAGCAATCGTAATCCCATTTCGAACTACGAACAGGGGTTCAGGAATTAACCCTTTAATAAATTCATCATCGCTAATCTATTCTCGACAGGCAGTAGTAAACTTTTTGGTTATACGTATTTTTATTTTTTTTTCACCTATCATCTTCACCTATCTATCACGTAGGCCATTGGTGCTTTTGAATTGTGAGAAACGCAGCCTGTGAAATAGCCTTTATCCCAAAAGGGACGCGATCCGACGGCAAATGATTTCTTGTCTGTGCAACTAGGTAATTTATACGGGGCGACTTGTTTTATCTTCCCTTCAAAAGGATTTTGGCTCTTGGTGAGTCCTGCGAGTGTGTCTGGAGGAAATAGTCCTGTGGGAGAAAGAGATAAGAGGGTTACTGTTATATGCGTGTGATAATACACAGAACAGGAGGAGTTATTTGGAACGTAATCGCCGTAGGGTAAAGCCCAGTCCACGTGCGTCTGGAAAGAAATCGTAAGAGGAAGAAGAAAAAATGAAAGGAAATTCGAAGAAATGCTTGCTCAAGAAAAAGATAAGAAAAAGAATGGCAAAGATGAAGTGGAAAAAATAAAGGTGAAAAGAAACATGAAACTGAGCTTTATTTTTATGAGACGCTCCGTCATTTCCTCTACCTGGACTGTACCTACTGCTGGTTCAGGAACTGGACGAGCCGCCCTCGACCCGGAAATCATCGTCGAGCTTTCCAGCGTATTGTCAGCGAGAACTTGCGAAATCTGCCATTGTTCTATGTCCAAATGCACGACGCTTGCAAGTCGATTGTTTTGCTGTTCGCCGTTGCCAATAGTAACTGACAGCTGCCATTGTGTTATATAGATGTCAATTTTTAATGGATGTTTTGAAAATTGGTATTTGCCACATTTTTCCTACTTTTTACGTAAATTAATCTTATGTGGGCGCACCCTGGGACTTGTAACAACTCCTGCAAGCTCGTTTTCCAAAGTTTCACCGACGGACTGGCTGGAAGAAGAAATAAAAAAAAAAGTAAAAAATAAAGGGGGTGGAGTTATATAGGGTGAGAACTATAGATAGAGAGGCGGATGGAGAAAATGGTGCGGAAAGGGATGCTGCACCCTGTATATACCTAGAGTACTACTGAGAGAGCTTTCAAAGCTTTCTCTACGTAGCCTCGCTAGAAGTGGATTAAGATCTTTCTTTACACGTATTGATGGTGGCTTTAATGTACATGAGCAAAATACACAAATTAATTAGATAAAAGCCATCGAGATATGTTTCAGTAATAAAGATTTATTTATTTATATACAATTAAAATTACCTGTTGATTTAAGTCGTTAATGCTGCGAGTACCAATTAAAATTGAGGAAACAATATCGAATGTGACATTGTCACCAAGACTATAAGCTGATAAGTTTAAAAATTAAAGTAAAGCCAGATTCCAGAAGAAACTTTTTTAAGCGACGGTAATTAGAGTGTAATTAAAACTGTTCAGTGTAAAAGTCTCGTCGTCGTTGGACGTTAATTTTCAAAAGCGCCTTTTCCGACGAGATATTCTTTCGAGTATCAACCGAGAAGCTTCGTTCCTCGTCAAAGCTCGCAGCACAGCTTTAACGGGCCACAATGATCGTTTTTAATATCACCTTCATGATAATAGTAGTCAGTATACAGGCTCTTTCATAATCAAAAGCACTTCCACGAATCCTTTCTTAACATTGAATTCCTTTTCTTTGTAGAGTCTCTCAAGCTTTTGATTCAATTTTTTTTTTCAATAAAAATAAAGCTCTAAAATTCAACAGAAAATCTTTGCCTTTTGGTTCGCGCTCAGCATTACCGAAATGACTACTACTGAGCTTTTCCTGACTTTTGACCAAAATCCACCGCGAGACTCTTTGGAGAGCTTTAATGACTCGAAACGGAGACTCGACTCGCTAGCATTTATTGTGAAACGGGTGAATTCACCCAAGGCAATTTTCTTACGGAATGACTTAATGGACGCCCCACCTGAAAGTTACCTGAAGTAGTCCGATGATGAAAAGGGTCAGAAAACGATGTCTAAGGGTGCTTGAGGAAAGAGTTGGAATCCTTTAGTGCTTAACGAGTAGAGTAAAAGCTTTGAGAAACCCTGGTGGATCATTTTCCGGGGTTACAATAATTATTTTCTTACCCTCGTATATTCAGCCCTTGGGTATTTTCTTACATTTCCATATTTCTTCCTTTCCCTCTTGCCCTTCATGTCTACCCTGTGTCAGGATAGTTCACAACAGAACCCAGACTGTGTCGAGGTTAGCCTCTAGTGCCAATGAAGAAATAGCAAGAGTTTAGCTCGTCGCCACTTAAACCACCAACGAGCAGAATTTCGTCTCGCGTTTTCTCACCAGTCTCAAGTGGTTACGTAAGAAACGCTGTGACGATGCTGTTTCTATTTTTAATGTGACTTCGTCGGTGCGTACATCCCGTATAAAAAATTTGTGGAAAATCTATATCTCCTTGTGAATTTGATCAATAATAATACAGTAAATATCTACTATTATGGCATAGTGGCGGCAGGTGCACTATTATACTGAGATTTTAAACGCGGTAATCTATCATAGAAATTTTCCGTGACAGCCATTTTGAGGTGACGTTATAACACGCGAAGAAGTGTTGTAAAATTAAGAGACCCAGTACGGCCATGAACATTTACGGTAGTTTCCTCCGTGGAAATGTAGAGCGAGTAGATTTTTTTTAATATGATTAAGTAACAGCGAAAATATTGAGAATAAAAATTCACGAAGAATAACCAAATTGAAACAGAATTGATCGATGTAGTTAAGGTTACCTGTGTTACTTTTCATGCACTATTTTCCGATAGACACGAAGGACCGTCGCCCACTGTGTTATCTGAGAGTTTGTGATCGAAAAGACTTCTAGCGGTTTTCCTTCTACAAATAAAATTCGCAGGTACTCTGCATGATAGAGAAAATAAATTTAAGAAACGTGGAAAGATGGCGACAGCACGGAAAGGAAATATAAAACGGAATGCACGGCTCCCAAGCATAATCGTATCGTCATGGTGGCAGACTCGGGAGTAAAATGTGGGAATAAAAAGTAAACTGTAGAATGCATATACTAGTCTATCTAGATAAAAAGTATACGTTGCTACCTATATCTGTACATACGTTCCAGGTATTGAAATATATCCAGCACGCCTGTCATGGCATAGTCATCGCAATAAAAGTATCCTGGATTCTAGTATCAGATGCTTCATTTACTTGCACGAACTGGTAAACACTCGACCATTGACACTTTCACCACTACTTCGTACAATTCACATCGCTCTATACAAACAGACTCGTCACTCTTTAATTACAGTACTTTCGTTAATTGCACGCCGAAAGAAGCTCACGCGTTTCTAGTCTTGTCTCTGTACTTCTCTGCAAATTCTCGTCACTTTACGACTGTCCGTGTCTACCGCTAGCGTCGTGCCCGCGGCGCCCCTAGCGGCAGTAGTTCGAACCAAAGTTTAAAATACGTATACACGCATTTCCGTTAACGTGCAACTAAAGATCGTCTGTAAAGTTTCTCAGCTGTTTTAATTCAGACGATGTATTAAAAGTCGGTAAGTTAAACAACGGCGTGAGTAGTATATCGCAAATACGGATCATAAAGTATCGGCATGGCAACTATAACGTTGAAATATTAAACAAGGTTAGAGATCCACGCGAGACTGATAAGAATAATCTTTTTCGTAGGATATCATAGAGAAGGCCCGCGTAAGTATATCTTCACCGGTACTGGGTACAGATCCATCCTAGTGCATTCCTAGACATCGCTGACACGACAAAACAAATAGCGGGTTGCGCCGTAAGTCTCTGTTTATTGCCCATAAACCGGTAGCATCTTTGGCTCCGCCATATTGGCTCAGCACGCTACGCTAAGATAGCGAGTATAGTTACGTAGTGTATGGATGGAGCGAGAAAGACAGTACAAACAGAAAAGAAAGATTCAAGTATGACTGGATGCTGCGGAAATTCCAGTCTGGAAAACAGCCTCGTTTCTAAAGATAAACTGAGAGCATCCTGGGTTCTGGGTCATCCATGATAGTCTCGTCGGTGAGATTGACCCTTACTTCCTGGACGTAGACGATTATGACGTTCAGGATAGGCTGCGGGGTTATAGTGCTATTCTCGTAGATTCTCCTTTGCTTCTTCATCGTCCACTTTCACGAAGCAAACTCCTCTGCGAAACACCCACGTCCCTGGAGACGAGCATGTCTGCTGACTTGATTTTTGCATGGTGTACCACAAATGTCATGCAGCAGCGCCTATTCAATTTTCTCAGGGACTCTGATGCCGTTGACGGGTGAAAATAAAAGGGAAGGAAATGGTTAGTAAAAAATTATTTGGATTAAATAAAACACCGAGAACACTTCCTAGAGTGTGCCAATAAATCGTATTTTTTGATTGAGTCTATCTAGAGAAATTTTAGTGGGGGATATGGTCGCTATGGGGTGACTGAAAAATACAAATGAAGAAAAGAGCGTACCACTTGCCACGGAAAAAAATTTAACAAGCTCCAGTCAACGCCGTATGTCGAGTGATGTACAGGAGGCGAAGTGAATGATATTAATTTAGTTGCTGCACCAGGAATAAAAAAGGGAATCGTGATTTATATGCTACTACACCCATGTGTAATGTTTTTAAACTATGATTTGAGTAACGATAGGTGTTGAATTTGCTATGGATCTAGAACTAGGAAAATACCTGGCATCTTTCGACCAGTGAAGACAGTCTTGTTTAATGAGACTTTATACATTATTGACTTATCTTGATAATCAATACATAGAAAACACAGTGACTAAAATTAGTAGCTGCTGCTAAAGAAGCACTAATTTCGAATATATTTACTTTTTATAAAAGCAAAAACTACGTAGACACAAGTCCTTATTTGGTAATTAGATAATTGATTATTGAAACTTTATCATTTATCAATCATTCCCAACATTCATGTGGTGCTTGGTAATCGCTCGTGTACCTAATGTAGGCGAGACCACTTGGCATAGTAACATGTTGAACTCCATGTGGAAAAAGTCGTGCTTCGTCTGATTTTGGTACGTTTGAACATACAAGGACTTCATCCCCTGGCTATAATAAATTAAAAAAAATTTTTTTAATTAAAATTATATTATCACATTTCATGGTTTTTCTTCTAATTTTAATCTACGATTGTAAAGATGAACGTATAATAATATTTAATTCAAATGTATAGTTAAGAACTTTTTAATAGCTTGATAATATAACCAAAATGGTAAGCCGTATTTTCCTATAGAATTCCAACAGTTTTTATGTTATTTGTATTATTTTGCGACTTTTACATCAATACGATATTTGAACCGTTTATTTTTTTTATTCTTCATTGTAGGAGATTTTTCTAGTAGTTTCGCAAAAAAAACTTATTGTGATATTCTAACTATTGAGAATACATAGCAGATACAGAAGAACAAATTTCCGAGTTTTCCCCTCTCGAAACCTACCCTTGCATGGGCTAGATCGGTGACAAGTAAGGGTGAAGTTTTCCTGTTAGAGGGTAGTTTTTCTTTGCGCTGACAGCTTGAGAATTGTTTCTGAACGTCTCGTTCACATTTTGGGGTCACAGTGTGCCGAATGAACAGTTCAAACAATGCCCATCCAACGTGAACTATCTCCATAACTAGTAGGGGTAGATTTTGAACTTTGGGGGTGGTTTTCGTATAACCAATTTTTTAACAAACTTTCATTAATAGCGAGAGGTGGTGGAAATAAAATTTTCCAAAAATGCAGGTACTATTTATGATTCTTTGCTTTTACCCTACTGTCTAGTCTTTCGACACATTGTCTCAAATTACGGGTGCGACATCAGGTTATGCAGATTTTTTTTGCAGTTAAAGTATGGCTTCCTTTTTAAAATAAGTTCAAGTCCGCTACAATTGGTTAATTTTTTTAGGAGTTATGAATTTTCAAAATCACTGGTATATATACGTAACACCAGGCACAAAAAAATTAATTATAATAGTTAATTGTCAATTGTTATAATGAATACAATAATAAGATCATTACCTGCCAATCTACTGGTGTAGCAACTGGAACTCTGCTTGACAATTGTAACGCATCTACCACGCGAAAAATTTCACTAAAATGTAATTTTTCAAATTAATTTATTATATTAAATAAAATAAAAAATGTTTTCCTCTCTAGATTAACTCACTCTATATTTCTTCCTACGGTGTCTGGATAAAGTAAAAAGAGTCGTAGAATTTTTTGAGGATCAATCACCAAAACTGCTCTCACACCACGGCTTGAAGGTTCTCGGCTGTCTACCATGTCAAGCATTTCCGCAATTTCTCGTGTTTCATCTCCAATTATTGGATATGGGAATTCCTTAGGAATTCTTCTGTATTGCGCCTGTATATCCTGATAAGAATCGAAAACAATCGGATAAGCATATAAATTCTGTGAAATTCAATGATATATGTCATTTCTATTGGAAAACGCACCTTCATCCAGACCAAATGCGATTCCAAGGAATCGCACGAATGACCAAGTAATTTAACTCCCCTCCTTTTGAATTCCTCAGCCCGTTCCGCAAGTCTGCCCAATTCCGTAGTGCAAACGGGCGTAAAATCTGCCGGATGCGAAAACATCAGTACCCACCTGAAACAGTTATCTTTTTAAACATACAACAAAATACACTTTAAATTTACTATTTGTCGTAACTAATATTGGTATGAATAAACCGATCATAATGATAATAATAAACATTTTTAAAAACTCACGAGTTACCCGACCAATTATGAAAATGAATTTTTCCCTTAGTAGTATAGGCCTCAAAATTCGGTATTTTTGTACCTAGTCTCATTTTGATACTTTTTTTTTATCAAAAATATTATCTTTCTTCGTACACCTTTACGTCTTATCAATATTTAGCCTCGAATCTTCATTGATAAACGTATGGAATCAGCCGTATGTCGTTTGTCAATAATATTTTAGTCACCCATTTTGTACACTGTAAATTTCATTCATATCACAACACACGTGCGTTTCACTTCTTAACGTCATTCTCTGTTTTTTATACCAAATTACGTAACCGGATATCATTCGATCCATAGCTCGCATCAACTATGAATGCATTATATTTTAATCGAAGAGGTCAAAAGTTCACAAATACCGCAAATGTTTCCGAATCCAAACAGCACTACGAAATCATGTGACAAACTTTCAATGACTATTCGGATAGGATCCAACATGCCCACAGACTTTATTGCCACGTCAACAAATCAATCCCAACTTTGTACGTCGTAGCTAAAGCAATAAATCTGCAATACCAACTGTCGGTAAACGCATTGACTAAAGTGTACAATTCGTAACACGGTCGGTAAAGTTGTTTTCTCAGTAGTAAAAAGAAGAATCCTATCGATAACCGTTTCACATGGAGAACAAAGAATTTTATAATTATAAAAAAAAATAAATAAAGATTAGAAATAACTAATTTTCTGAATATTTACAATAAAAAATTTATTTATTATCGTTTATTTCGTTCATCGCCTCGCAAATTCGCAAGGCTAAAACAAAACCACGTACCGGACGCCAGTTAAACGTCAAATTTTAATTCCAAAAATTTGATCTTATTTCCTCTAGGAAGCAGTTATCAGTAATAAGAAATAACAAAATTCCCGCACTATCGCAATGCTGCACCCTTACTTCCACCGAACACCGAAGCGCCCTGTTGTCATAAACATCCCCACTCCCGCCAAGATCCTTTTTACCCCATGCTCTCCAACTTTGAATCTCCCTCTCTCTCGTCCAATTGAGACATACTTAAATATTTTTTAAAAAAATAAAAAATAAAAATAAAACGTAAGACTTCTGATGAAATGAATGTGTCGTGCGCACGTACATATTTTTTTCTTTTACAAATTATTTATGTTCCCGGGACGCGCGTTCTTTGTTCAAGTGGTCACTCAATTTATGAAATAAATATTTTGGCTACTTAGAAACAGTATAAAACGTCTCCACCCAACATCGTGAATTCAGTTGAAAACACAACAGCATCAAAATGATCAAGTACATCGTCTTCTTCCTCATCATTGCCATCATCTGCCAATTATCTATGGGCAGTGTGGCTACCGATTTAAGTAAATCTAGTGCGAAGGCCGTGGCACACGTAAGTAATTAATATCGATTATCAAGTTTTACAGTGTACTATAAATTGAAAAATAAAAAGTAATTAAGACTAATACATGACTTTTTCTTTCAGGCTTCAGCCGCCAGTAAATCCATCTCTAATCTCATACCTTGCTAAAGTTCTCTTGGAAAAATGATACCAATATGGCCGCTCAGTAAATACCGTCAATTTAGGAATGCTGTTGTGAAAATTTTTTCTTTATATTATTTCTTTTATTTTCCCACATATATTAGTATCCAATGAGAATTAAATTTTCATGAAAAATATTGTGCCGTTATCCAATAAAAAGTAATGAAAGCAATTTTTTTAAATTTTATTTATCGTATATACCACAATTTTTGTCCTAAAGAATAGCACTGGGTGCAGTGTCGTATTACAGCATAGCTCAGCATGGTCTAGGAGGACGAAATTAGCACAGGAGTGGCGAGGGTGGCACTTTTATACCTGAGGGTGTTAAATTAATTAATCCCGGTTCATTGATCAGCTGATTAACCGATAAGTGAAATATTATCTGTAATTTCCTTTTTTTTTTAAACATCAGATCCGTTCGGTATAATCTAAAGGAATTCATCTACAGCGGACCACGTGCGATGTGTAATCTAAGCAACTGTTATTTATGTTCAGGGTTTAAGAGGCCAAGTGAAAGAGAGGCGGATACTATGTGTAACATTGGTATTGATAGTAAATTTCTTGGATGGGTTATCGAGTATCGTCCACTTCCTCTTTAGATGAACCTGATGATAAAATTAAGAATAGCCCCTGGGCCCCATCGACCATGTCGGCCCTGACTGAGTGTGGATATAAATTTTGGTAATTGACACAAAAAAAATGTTGATCAGTGTTTTATGGGACTTTTTTTCCAGCATCCAGCAGAAACATAAATATTACTTCAGACTCTGCGTTTCTTTTTTTATTGTTTTTGTAAATTCTGTAACAGTACAAAATATTTGACGAATTCTTTTGGATAGCAATAACGAGACATTTATAATACAAAACTATATTTTATTAAAAATAAAAAATTTATATATGTAAGTGTCAACAATGTATACAAATTATTTCAGTAATGCATTTGCACGTAGATCAATAGGTACACGTGGTTTTTCAAAAGGAATATATAGATTTCGACTAGACAATAGCAAATCATATTATTTTCAAGTATTCTTCTCTCTAATCTTTTGATTAAACAAACATTATCTATAGTATAGCATAGTATCGTTCTTATCTTGCTACAGGTTGTTTCAATTTTTTAATCTCTTGACAATGCGTTATTTTCGAATTAATTATGAGAAGTATAAAAATCTAACGAATAGATACAATTTTAGAATCGAAGTTTCGAAGCAAAGGCCACTGTGGTACGAGATATATTTTTAAGAATATTTTCCGTATATAATTATTATTTTTAAAAAATTTTATATATTGAAGATAGTTGTACTATTATTTTTGAACTGTGGTGAAATAAAATAAATAACAATGACACAGTTTCGTATAAAATTTCTTGGTCACTGTCAAAAACTGCGCTTGAAACAGTAATAACAAAAATCACCCTAAGATACTATTTATGCTTTAAAAATTAAATAACACCCAATAAAGTAAATTAATTCGGAATGTGATCGGATCATTAAAAAGTATAAAATAACGATAAACAATAATAATCTAATTGACGTATTGGTTTCGCAATTTCACGCGTAAAATTTTTCCAGATGGATTCTTTGGTATACTGTCCACCAGCGTCACGCCACCTGCAAATAAAAATAAAAGATAAATAATATAAATAGTAACATTATTTTTTCACCTCGTGATACATTTACGCTAATAAATTATCGAACAACAAACCCCGTAGATGTTTGTACTCGGCGACTCTCTCATTTACAAAATTTTTTATATCCTCCTCGGAAGGTTTTCGGCCCGGTTTTGGAAGTACGAAGGCCTTAGGAACTTCACCGTATCTAGAATCGGGAATCCCGATGACAGCAGCTTCCTCGATGTCTTTATGCGTCCTAAGTAATTCTTCAATTTCGGCAGGAGGTACCTAAAAAAAAAATGATTAAATTTAATTTCCAAAAAATATACGTTTTTTCGAAAAAAAATACGTTGCACCATATGAAAATCTTACCTGGAAACCTTTGACCTTGATAAGCTCCTTTAATCTGTCGCTGATATAGAAATCAAAATCTTCATCAAAATGCGCAATATCGCCAGTCTTAAGCCAACCTCCCTCTACAATAGTTTCCTTGGTCGCTGCTTCATTTTTATAATAACCCTTCATAACGTGCGGTCCTTTTATCAGTAATTCGCCCGATTTTCCTGATTCTGATACATCGACATTGGTAATTGGATCAACAAGACGCACAGAGCTGTCACACAATACTTGGCCTATACTGCCGTATTTGCCTTGTCTCCAATTAAATAAAGCAACTGGTGAAGTTTCCGTTAGTCCGTAACCTAGAAATACAAAAATATGGATTACACCCATCGAATGTTTTGGAAATAAAAAAAATATTTTTCCTTTCTTTTTTTTTACTTACCATTACCAAAATTCAATGTTGACCGAATGGATTGAAATTTTTCGTAAAATCTATCGACATCCGATTTGCCCAATGGCGCAGCGCCGGATATCACGCATTGTACATGGTCCAGGTAATTTGGTTTGATCAGAGCTGACGCAGTAAGAAATAAAATAATAGGAGGTGCGCATAACAATGTGGTTGTCTATAAAACAATAATAATAATTTCATATAATTTTTTCATTTCACACAATACAATTTCCTCTATTGGAATCTGACATATGACGCTACGACATCTGGTGGCAAAAAATGGAACTTCTCTAAAGATACATGTTGGCAGATGATGATCATTGTGTACACTCAACGTCATTAATGCTTGGGTCCCGAAACCTATTTTTGTCTCTGTCCCACTCATGTAATTTAAATGGGCAAACTTAATCGCTAAGTACAGGCATTAATGACGTTTGTCTATTTATATTCGTCGATAGAAAATATCGTATTTGCATAAAAACATTTTCAAATTTAACAAGCATTTTAGTCTAAAAATTTAATCCGACCTATTACACTAATTTTAAAAGAGCATACACTCCGATCTCATATTGACTAACTCATACGTAAATTCCTCCCACATGCCAGATTCCAATATCTTGAAAATCTTATTTTCACCTACTTTATATTTAGCTAATACAGATGCATACAATTCTGGTGTAAACTTCGGTAAGGTGACTAATCTCGAGCCTATTGATAACCTCGTGCACATAATTGCATTCATACCATATATATGAAATAAAGGTAGTACGGTTGGTATGACTTCTTGAAAAGTATCTAAAAACAACAGAAATATGATAAATAACGAATTTTCCCAGAAAAATAAAAGTTCAACAAGAACCGATGCATTGACTTCATATACCCGGTCGTTCAAATCAAACAGATCACCTGCACTGAAAATGCAAGTGCATAACGAATCGTGTTATTCCCTATCCTAAGAATCGAAATAAAAATACTACCATACATATTTCCCCAGTAGTAACTTTTTACAGATTTACAAATGTCTTTTACATTGAATTTCGTGAAAATAACAGTACACTTCTAAGCGTGTTAAAAGTGACTACCATATATAGAATAGGAAATAACACAGTTCGTTACGTACTTAAATTTTCGGTATAACATGGTTTTACCATAAGAATCGAATGGGTGCTCCAATTTTATTTTGGCTGGTACGTTTATGCTGAATCACCCAGTATATATTATTCTAACAAAACGTACAAACAAATCAAAAAATTTTATTAATATATTACCGTACCTGTGGCTACATTCCAAAAAGTTCCCTCTGGTACTGTATTACGAACCATAATTATGTTTATAACGAGATTTCGATGGGTGAGCATTACGCCTTTTGGCAAACCAGTGGTACCACTAGAATAAGGTAAAGCTGCCACATCTTCCTCAGACCAAGTTCTTTCAGGTAACGATGGTAAGGATTTTCCCTTGGTTATAAGATCCTTAAAAAAACAGGTCCGGTTATGCAATTTAATATTTAATTTTTTTCAAATTTTTTAATTAAATTCATTTTACCTGAAACGGTATGGTACCTGTTGGTATGGACTGGGTACCATCGTCCACTACTACCAACGGGACTTTTCCAAGATTACTATTACCTATAGCTGCAAGAACCGTTGGCGCTATCTCAGCAGCTGTTATCACAGCTTTGGCACTACAATCTATCAACTGCTTCGATATCTCATCTATACAGATAAAAACAATTTTTTAATCAGGATCACGTAATCTGCAATTAAACATTGTAATACATGGTTACGTATATCAGGGATAAGCATTATCAAACAAGACAATATACATTGTACTAGAGTATCTTTGTACTTTGCATGCATATATAGTTGACTATTTAAAGATAAGGTTAGTGTAAAAATTTGTTTTTATAAACGTTCAACGTTTTTCAAACTAATGGAATAGACATTTTCAATATACGTATGTTGCATGTGTATTTCATTCAGTTTAGCCAATCAGTGTGTATCCGTGATAGTGTTATCATTATATTCGCATGTATCAAGTTATCAAGGAAAAGCTTAATATAAGTATTTATTGTTATAGTATTTCGATGAAATTGTCAAATGCAATTGCACTCACAGACTGTATATTGAAAATTGACTGTCGTCACGATCAGACCAGCTTCCGACGCTCCAAGAAAGGCAACTGCAGTTTCCGGTAGATTAGGCAGTATCACTGCCACTACGTCTCCAACCTTCAGGCCGATGTTTCGCAAACTTCTCGCCACGTAATTCGAACTGTCCCTTGCTTGGGCGTACGTGTACTTTCTGCCCGTCTCGCCACATTCCTGCAGCATACATAAACGTCACATGTGTTAAATTATAATAAATCAAAATTAAATGAAAAAAATAACAGCTGACAGTGACGTATTTCACGGAGAAAAATATAAATTTTCAAACGTGAACGATATTGGAAAATGAAATTTTTATTAAAATTTTTATATTTTTTTTCAAAATTTCGTACAATTTAATTGGATGATTTGTATTTAAAAAATTTTTTTATCATCACCAACGATTTGCTATTATATTATTAACGGTCTGATTGACTGTGATCAACAATTTAATCGAGTTGATTCATACCCGGTCCAAAGGTCACTGAAAATTGTATTGTACGCACTCAAACTTATGATCTTGATTGATCAATCAAATTAATTTTGTCCGGCCGATTGAGCTTACTCACCAGTGCTATCTTATTGGCGAATTTTTCGACGTCCTTCCACACGTATTCCGATACCGTTGGTGTCGATAACGGCAAATTGCCAGGGGGACCTGGTATAATTTTTTCACCATTGGGTCCATCCACAATTTTGATCTTATGTTCAGCTACAGTTGACGCGCATCTAAGCGACGACCTTAACAACTTTATGCCACTTTTCATTACGTTATTCAGTCGCTGGCTCCTTCGTATAAAGATAGCCATTGTTATTTAGTTGATATCGGATAACGTTAATTAATAAATAAAAAAATTGCTGATATCAATTGACAGAAACTTCTCCCCCGGCACTCAGTATCAATTGTCATTCGTACTCGTAATCTGAAAAAAACATGTGAAAAAATTATCAATTAAAACTACATACACTAATCAACCATTAATATAATTATGAAGTAATCGATAATTCATGATAGTTCATTATTCCGAAGAAAACATCAACGTCATATATATTTCACACTGCCGTCGAAAAGCTTCCAGCAATTCCTAAAACTGAACTCAAACCGTTTTGCCTCAGTTTTTTTCGGGCAAAATAAATAATATTTGCGATTTTTTATAGCAAAAAGTATATTACCCCTTCCCGCCCTACGTTGTTTCCAAAAAAATTAAAAATCTCACTGTCTACTATCGGACGTCCTATCACTGCTATCTGGAGAACAGATTCTAATAACGACAAAGCACTTAGTGAAATTTCTCAAGTCATTTCGAAAACAAAGAACCGATTATTAGTAGGTAATAATATAAAAACTTAATAAAAAGTTTCCTGCATCGGAAATCCAAATGCGATTTAATTAAATTCAGGAGAAACAGATATTTCCAAGTACTGTGAAGGATCGCTTGCACAGAGCCTGCCTGGAACAGATTTTCTACTCAGAAATCAATTTTACAGCTGTGAAATAGAAACAGGAGATTTCAATGGGTTGAAATGCTGGATCATTCAAAATTAAAAACAGATTTTATAGACTGACGTTTTACTTTCATTTTTCTCAATTTACACAGATAAATGATTCGTCGATGATCTTTGTCCTTTTCTACACTTGATTTCTTATCGGTCGTTAATTGTGTGAATAATCAGTGGAATTTAGGTGTATTAAAATGCCTTGATTACCAAAATAAAAATTCGTCATACTTAAGAATTTTGTAGCGTCACTTTGCAGCGTTGTTATGGCATTACAAAAATACAACGATGATATTTTCAAATAATCCATATATATTTTTGTTTAGTGAAGATTACTCGTGTCTGGAGATTAGAAATATTTTTCTTTGCAGAAATCTTTAAAGATATCTTCCTCGCAGTCTGTACAATCTCAAACGCGATACCACATTACGCGTACAACTTGTTTGTCGTTAAAGCAATAATCATGGGGTTATAAAACAATGTTAACGAAATACATAATTAAATGGCCCAATTAGCACTTTTTATATTTACGTAATATATTGATAGCTTTTCCAGAATCTAATTATACGATTTACCCTGTTAAGTTCAGGGATAAATCAACACGTCGATATGATTCGAATGACGTATTAATTAAAAATTTAATAAAAATCTTTTATCAATGTTCACTTATGTTTTTATTCTTGTACAATTTTTTATTCATGATTTTATCGATGAAAATCTATTTCCTAATGACATCATTTATAAATCAGTTTTCACTGACGATCATTTCCATCACAATACGATCTGATTATAAACATGACCCTTAACCCTTAAACGCTAACGTGACTCGAGCTAATGACATTTTCTCCATTCCGTTATGCATTCCGACCTTGAAAGTGAGACTACTTATTTTAAGATCGAGTATCAAAGTTTCCTAATTAGCAATCACGTATCTTGATTTGATAATTACATTTAACTGTATTCGAAATACTAATTGTTATCGTCGTATCCATTTCAGTCTCGATTATTTTAATTTTGATGAATTAATATTTTATTTCCGTATAATGAATTTATAGTATAAATACACTACGTGGTTTGAACGTATATTGATAGAATATCATATATGCCTTATATCCGTACATGCATGTTATCAATCTATGGAAAAAATTCAAGATTCATAACAATCTACAAGATTCTGTCAATTAAATTAACACTAAACTTGCCATCGACGGATCATTTGACTCATTTGAAGCCAAAAATACATTTATACAAAAATATTGCTATGTTTAGAATTAAAACTCTATTAATTAAGTGGCACGATGACTAATAAACAATTATACATATATAATTATATGTGTATACTGCCAGCAAAAAATGATTTATTTTTTGTATTACCATATAATTTAAAAAAAGACATTATAATAACGGATATTTCGTCGATAAAAAAATAAATTTCAATCATCGTAACAAAGATCAATTATTTCAAACATAATATCCATTATTTAGGAATATTAATCAAGTTAATAATCAATCCAGCCACTAAATTGCCAAATTTTACCCAAAAATTATCGACACGTAATTTTCACATTATCGTCCATAAGCACAAGTTCAAAATATATTACTCTCGCAAAAACACGTAATTCTTTGATAAGGTCTAAAAAAACCATAAGAAATACACTAATACGCGTCATCTAAATATTTGTGCGTATGGCGTAAACGTAATTGAGTTAGATACAAAAGTACGATAAGATATAACATGACGTTTCGAATGTACTTCGATCATGGCGGGAGACTCTAACAAACAATTCCGAGGACTTCGTACCGTGAAACCACATTGACGTCACCCCAAGATATCTGAAATTGCTTGTACGTTAAGAGAAGTAATCCCGCCTAATGAACGTAACTTAATTCGCGTCCAACGTTGTGAACGCAGTTTTATATTTAAAGGAAATTATCGATACAAAACAACAGTGAAGGAGAAACGAATTAATAATTTGATAATAAAACAAAAAATATATGTATACATTGCTGATTAAATGTATTGTATCCAATTAATACATACACATATGTTTCTTCACTAATGCGTGTTTTCATACACCAGGTATATCTATGGTCTACATGTGGCCTTGCCTTTAGCTAAATGCCACAAATAAATACTATAGACAGTAACTCACTGTTACATTGACAATTTCCTTTCAGATGAATACACGTAATATTCTTGTCACGTAACATTTTCAAGTGTGTGTTTAAAGAACATTCCGTGCCCCTCCCCCCCTCTCCGCCTTCACCAATCATATTCGTGAATGAACAGAAAACACCAATCCAAGCCTGCACTTCGTAGTATGTATTTACTATTAAAAACATATATATAGCAAACCTGTGTAATATCGAATGAGTGTCTTCGCTTTTGATCCTCTCGTTCTTTACTCGGCTTTTTTCTCTTTCTTTAATTCATTGATACTGAGAGAGCACGAAAAATATTCTTGAAACTGTCTTATTGTATATTTTTATAAAAATTTCAAAGAAACTACTGTACTCGTGTATCCAGTTCCGCTCGACACTGACGGAATCACGAACAAACTGTTTAATTTCTGGTCGGACATTTCACTATAGTCCCCACTATCTTGGTCTCCCTCATATACACCTATAGGGTGACTTGTAAATAGGTAATCTTTGATCCTTGATTCGGACCGATAGCGGGACGTCGTATTTTATACATGAGTATTTCTTCATAATTTAGCGTGGGTAATGAAATTGAAAATATATCGATAAAAATAATTATTTTTGAAGTTTTGATAACAATTTTTTATTTTAATTAGTAAACTGTAAATATAATTACCTTTGAAGTGTGGAATGACGTAGGTATTAGAGTACGTAGACGTTGAACGATAATTAATGGAATGATGGTAATGTCACAAGTTTTAATTGTTGTCACGTATGTATTATGCGCGTTTTATTTTATTATCGACGGTATACCGATTACTTGATTGACGTAAATTTGTCAATTAATTATCTGTGATTTTTTTTGTTCTCAAGTCCTCGCTGAACATTACAATTTTATCACGTTCGCCTCTGTCGATATACCACAAACCATTAAAAGTTTCATGACTTATTCGCCGAAGCTATAAAACTTGTAAAACCGTAAGAACGAACCATTTTGTTTCTATGGCTCCAGCCGCTTTACGATGAACCGAGATGGTTCAGTCCGACTACGTGCAACTTCACGGCCGAATGAGATAAATCGGTCACAGATCGTTTTACTTGGACTATGTAGTACATGGCCTAGGAATAAAAGTTACAACGGTTAGTAACACTGCTTTGATCGATTTAAGGGCCGCTACTGACATCTGGTGGAGTCTTAGTAACTAAGTACTGCCTTGGCCTACTTTGCTGTACGAGCAATTCTAGTTTACTACTTTACTACGGTTGTTACTTCAAATCCCAAGATACAGTATTAGCTGTGAAATAGATGACACGAGTTACCTACTGAGTGAGGAGAAAATTTTGAATCAATTTTTGGTGAATTTATTATGGGCGATTTTTTTAAATATTAAATACCAAGTCGACTTAATTATGACTCGTGAAAATTCTGTTTTGCCAACGGAACAATGATGTTAATGTTTATGCTGGTAATTAAAAGGAATAATGAGAATTCAATGGGCACTTTGGAAAGTGTTACGAAATTGCTTGATTGGCTTTTGCCGATAATTTCGAATGAAAGTGAAAAAAAATTTATTGAACCTTCGGCAGTGTTAAGATTGACGGTCGAAGGTGCCGTGACAGTTTTTAAAAAATTCGTTTCCGTTAGCTTCGTCACTGACGTTTAATTTTTCAAAAGAATTGTAATCCGTCACAATGCTTTTTCAAAATTCACAGTTAATCGTGATGCTCGTACTGATTTTGACTGTTTACAAAATTCATTCGACACGTCGTAAGTGAATTTCTATTTAAAAAAAGCAATATTTACAAAACGGTTTAAAAATCAACACTTTTTTGGGGGGAATTTTCAGAATTTCGCAGTTCTACGAAACCAAATTTTAGTAAGTACATTTTGAAACTTTTTGTATCCAAAATTAATTCTCGTCTCTTCAACAGAATTTGTCCCAACAACAAATCGTCGTTACAGTATGTAAAATATTCGCGGGTCAAAATACCCATAGATTTTCGTTATCGTTATCAGCTGTGAAAAACTTCGAAATGTTCTATTTTCAGGAAAGCTAGAAAACCAGGAAGCCTCGATCGACGTCGGCAATGTAATTTCCATCGTGATACCAAACAACCCTCACGAAATGTTAAACGTGGAACAACTCACAGAAGACTTCAGGAATGAATTGGAGCGTATAAAGAAACAAAGTAGCGTAAAAAAATTTCAGCACGGATTGATAACACTAAGAAAAGTCCTGCCGGAGTTATCGCCGGAAGAGAAGCGCAAGGCGTTGCCATGGTTGCGTAAAATATTAAAGATCAAACAATTAGAGGAAAAATATCCAACGAATAAAATTCGTCGCGATCAAGATTCCACCATTGATAACAAAGATAACGAAGATTTCGAAAATAAACAGCAAATCAAAATAGGAAAAGTCAAGTTTACACGTTCGGGCAATACCGAGAGGAAAGACGAGAGCGACGACTTAGATTTCGAGGAACCGGAAGTTGCTGTTACGGAATCGCCACGTCAAGTAGTTGAGAATTATTCGATCACCCCAATAATGATGCAACCCCCTACCCCTGAAACTTATATTCCGCAAGATTACAATTCACCCCCGATGTCAGAATTTGTCACGACAGCCGGGTATATAGTCAATAATAATTTTCCAGCAGTTTCCAGTTTGAAAACTGATGGGCCCGTGGGACTCTTTAAGGCCCTAAATCAACCACTTTACGATGAAACAGATAAGAGAAAAAAAAATATACCCAAGGAAAGTCGCATACCTAAGAGCACTTGGTCCAATGAGAATCTTGAAGCTGTTGCTGAAAGGGATGCTGCCAAGGACGCCGATTTCTATCGCAATGCGCGGCTGGTTAACGATTTGGCCAGAATTGCGGAACAATTGGCGAATTTTCGAACCAATGAAAATCCGCGTGCAGGTTATCCTGATCAGCTGACGTTTTCGGCTAGAAACGACTTGGCCGCTGCTGCTGCGCAGCCATTGAATTTAAATTCGTCCGAGGACTTGCAATCAAATGCGTCCGTGGTTGTTAACGAGGCTAAGAGACTTCCGGAAATTTCGGCAGACTTGATCGTTTACGATTACGTTCCAAAAAAAGATACGAATGACAAACGCAATAATTTTTATCTGCCATCGTAAGGATTTCTACTTTGAAAATTTTTATTCACCGTTTTAGCATTGTTTTAAGGCTAATTCGTTCGAGTGTTTATTATATCTTCGCTATCTCTATAATTCAGATAAGAGTTCGAATTAATTGATCTGTGTATCGATTGGTATTAATCGATAGACTGTTTCTTTATATTGGATTATATATTATTACTTGACTATTTTATAAAATTAATCAATCCAATAAACGAAACAAGGAAATATATTTGTCGATTTATCGATCGCGATTTAAGGCGATTACAAATTACTAGATCTTAATTATTTTTTATTTAAAAATTATATTCGCTTCTAATTTTAAGTCTTGCCAAATTACGCGTCACCCGAATGAATTATTTATCTATCTCAAAAGAAAAATATAATTTTAGACATCTGGGCTCTTGCGAAATTCTAACTCGTTAGATCACATGAACAAATTTTTTCGTGCCAAAAAATAATTCGAAAGTGTAATTTCCTTATTTTACGTAGAAAACAAGACCAATGACAACATACAAAAATAGTTATTAAATAATTTAAAAAATTCCTTATAAATATTAGAAATGTACATTAATTTCATTTCTAATACAAAATTCCTCATTAATTATTTCTAATCCTCATCATCCAAAGCAACACGTGCACGATAATCGATCCTTTGATGATTCAATAATTTTTCAATATAATAATTCATAGTTTTTACAAATAATCGTCCATTGAATTTTGCACAGATTTTTTATTTATTTTTTCGTCAATCCTCGTTAACGTCATTTAATTCATATCAAAATGTCGCATCGCTGCAATGCAAACCATATGCATCTATACCATAAGAGCGGCGCTTGCGCGGCGTCCCGCTGCCGGAGGAGCGTCGAAAGCGAGGCCGGCGCCGCTGCAGTAGACCTTATTGATCTGTCAACACAGTTTGGCCGTTTTAACGAAAAACCTTCAGTATCCAAGAATTTCTTCTTTTCGAAATATACACGAGGATATCCAAAAAGTGCTTCCAGAGTGCAGTGAGTGGAAACGAGTCAAAAATATTGTGGGTGTCGAAATTATCGGGCTTATTCCCATAATCCATCCCGATCGTCAATATCCTATATCTTATCAATTATCAACCACAGTACCAACTCCCCGATCCGACACTATGGAATAAAAAAAATTGCCTGACAAATTTAACCAACCGGAGATCAACGTTTTGTGTAAAATTGTTGCGTACTATATACAATATTTTATTTATATATTTTATCAACGGCATGTCAGCTGCTTTAATATCTACGTCAATGTGTTCCCGCTTATCGATGTGGCTTTTATTAATAATTGATGAAGTTCCTCCACTACATAAGTAACATCTAATTTTATGAATCAAAGATATTCTATTTTATTCACTCAATAATACGAAATGTCAAGAATATTGCTAATCACTGTTTTCACGTAATGTTCAAAATTGATAAGAACAATTTTTATTCAATTTCGCATGTTTATATTTTATATATATATATATGTATATATTGATGATTAAACATATACAGAATATTATTATGCACGTTTACACACACGCGATCCTCAGCTGGTATTACAGTTTATTCAATTATTGAATATCATGCCAGTTACGCATACACTGTTATGCCAATATATATATATATATATATATATATTATATATATATATTATACCACCGATAATATATATATGAATATGAATATATATATGAATAACAAAATTGAAAATTCTTGACTAATAGGCAATTTCGCGATAGCGCACGAAGTCTCTATAATTTATATTACGTTTCGTGTAATTTCTCGCGTTATGGCAATCCTCAAAGGAAAATTCTACGTCAAGTTTTTTAGTGCTACTCGAAGCAAGCTAAGCGGTTAACTGTCTAAATATACCGAAGCCACACGAGTCCGTGAACGTTAGGTCGAGCTCACACGCAGCGACACATGAAGTGTTATATAAATTAAAATAAAATTTATTGATGCAATTAAAAATTTAAAGTTAAAAAAATTTTATGAAGTTGATATACTTTTCACAGCTAATGCATATTGACGTTGTGTGTGTATTTTGAAAATTTTTTTAATCCACTCACTAATAATATAAAAATATACAAATAGGCCCAAATGCCAGGATCCCAAAGTATTTTTATTCGCGTTCAATCGTCTTATTCAAAAATAAAAACGTTTTTTTTTAAATTGTAAAGCGATTGACACCGATTTGATTTTGATACCGCATAATCTTCATATACTAGTAAATTTTATTTTTTTCAATCTTCACGAAGAATCACGATAAATGAGGAAAAATAAACGAAAATAATTATTTCTGTCTTGACTTTGCTTAAGAGACAAAATGAAAGTTTGAAAAAAGGTCACTATAGACGATTCAGTGAAATTTTCCAAAATAATTGAAAACTTGAAAAATTGATAATTTTTCTACTCTATAAAAAATTTAAAAACAAAAATCTTTGTTTCATATCTAAATTTATCGGCTACTCAAAAATCTATGATGCTAACCTAATTTTCTCCTTTTCTTCCTATTTTCAGACCAAATTAAGCATTACGATATCCAACATTATTGCTTACAAATGTTTGATTCGTGATCCGACGTTTTGTAAAATGAAGCTAAAGTGGGAATCTTAGCGCAGCCAAAAATACAAGAAGGACTTTTGCAAAGAGTACTTCGTCATCGGTATACAAAGAAAACTGTTAAAGGTAACTAATCTTGGCTATTGCATAACCGAAGAAACCCTTGTTTGAAATTCCCAAGTCACCAGATAATAACTTAATTTATTTAACAATACAATAGAAAAAAGTCTAGGTATAGCCATATCGTAATAAATCGATAAAATTTTCCAAAAAAACAAATATTTATCCAAAATTTATTCAAATCATTCTCAACCGAAGGCTGCTAATCATAATATTAAAAAAAATCAAAATTATCAAATAATCGTTTGCCCAATTTTCACTATGCTGATACAGCATTATAATAATAATGCCTTAAAAATCATCATATTCAAAACTATAAAAAATTCAAAACCAGAGCATCACGCAATTGAAATTATTTACGTTAGGTTAATTTTCAAATCAAATGCAGCGCAACCCCCTATTTTTCTAAATTTATTCACCAACCATGAATAATTTTTCTCAACACACAAAATATCCGTCGTTCATCTAATCAGCATACTGATAAGCCTGCACCGATAACCCCAAAATTATTTTATACGCACAAATGCATCTACTTAGTGAACACGTGTAATTTTTGGTTCACAGCGACCGGAAACACTTGGCAGTCATCGTTAAAGCAGGAGCGAGACATTTGAAGAATAAAGTGCAAGAGATATTACGATGCAATAAAAAAATCATAAAAGAAAAGTG
The DNA here is from genome assembly GCA_036026315.1 of Trachelus stipa. NCBI lineage: Eukaryota > Metazoa > Arthropoda > Insecta > Hymenoptera > Cephidae > Trachelus > Trachelus stipa. The sequence goes on from JAYRCB010000388.1 coordinate 118,222, forward strand.
CGGGAAAGAATTTTGGAGCAACAAAATGGCGCCTGATTACGTGATAGCGGGTGAGTATAATTCTTAATTACCATGTGGCCTTATAAAACAAAAATAATAATAATCCCACATTTTTAATCTAATTTATCAAAAAGTTATCGCATTGTATATACATATATATTAATATCATTATAAAATACAATATATCACAATCGACAGAAAAAGCTATTAAAGATATCAAGAAGAAATTTAATTATAATTAACGCTATATAATTTCTACCTTACAGTATTGGTATCCTCGTGCATTCAGATAGCGAGTCCACGATGCGCAACGCGATACAAAACCGTCGGTAAAAAATAACTTAAAAAAAGAATAAAGAAAAAAAAAAGAGAGAATAATTTTTTGTATATTTTTATTTTTATAAACTACGAGTGGCTAACTAATTAACACCTTGTTAAGCACGTGTTCGTCGTTAATTGGTTATTAGTACTTTCGTACGTGATATTCGTATATTAACAAATCACAGTAAAAACATTAACACACAGTAGTACTCGTAAATCCAATTGCATAATGGCAATGATCCGTAAATTTGTGACAATAGAGTTTCTCAAGCATGTGTGCCATATGTATACATATTTACAATGAAAAAAAAAATATATACAGTATTACCTCAAATTTGAACGCAAAGTCAAAATTGAGAAAACAATCAAATTTAATTGACTGATGCCAGTTGGTTTAATTAACCCAGACACGTCGGTATGCCAGCTGCAATAACTGATATAATTAACGCTTGTTTAAATCACTAATCAATGTTTTTCAGCGGCAATTATACTCGCGGTAGCCAACGTCTGTCATGCGGAATGTCAGAGTGAGTGATTATCAGCTAATTCAATTAATTAATATCGCATAGCGTCGTGAATCAAAAAAAAAATATATGATCCCATTGAAGATAAAAAAATTCATCTTGGTCTCAGGTATCTTATTAATTACCTAATTATCTCTCTTTTTTACATATCTAAACAGCGCGTTCCATTTATTGCTACGAGTGCGATTCTTGGACGGATCTCAGGTGTAAGGATCCGTTTAATTATACGGCACTGCCAAGAGATCAGCCGCCACTGTTAACTTGTAACGGATGCTGCGTGAAGATGGTGCGGAATGAAAAATCTCGTAAGTTTATTTATAAATTTATTATATTTTAATTCCATCTTTTTTTTTTATCATCCGCTTACGTCGCATTTTCGTGATTATCGTTAATATTTATTTTTTATTTTTTACTTGTCATGTGTGTTCATATTGATATACATATATATATTTCATATGCGTTTTTATATGATTCCGCAGCGCTCGAGAGCGTACGAAGAATGTGCACCTCCCAGCTTCAGATAAACTTATTCATGGTGGACCACGTGTGCATGATGGAAAGTACCGGCACTGGTCACATGTGCTTCTGTGAGGAAGATATGTGCAATCGTGTCCCTCCGTCCTCGTGCTCGAATCCTTTACTCCTTCTGAGCCTTGCTACCGTCATCGGCGTCCTTAACCTATTCAGAAATCCTGGCTTGCTTGGTAGGTCGCTGTTATGATTACATTGTTAGTGAATCTTCACCTGTAGAATCTTTTATTTTTTATCTTTTTTTTTAGAGGCTAGGAAAGCAAGGGACGACAAGGGGCGTGATGGGACGGAATGGATAAATGAAATAATTTGAGGATTTTTTTTTAATGGAAAAAAAATTTGTGCTTCCACTGTAGCAATTTTCAAGGATAATTGTGGATATTGAGTTACTTAAGATTTCTTATTTCTCATTGTGTCCCATCTCGTCTTTCTGCGCTCGGGTTAAATTCAATTAGTCGTTCAGCTAAATTTTCAATATATTTAGAGATTTTAATCCAGTGCAGGGAGTCATTAATGATTTCTATACTCAGCGTAGAAGTTGATAAAGAGATTGTGGTATTGTATGAGCATGATTTCGTGACGGTTAATTATTATTATTTTTATTCATTTCTTTATCAATTTTTGATTAACTTGAGACTGTACAGAAGATACATTTTTTTTAATACGAAATTTTATTATTTACAAATACGGATTTTTACTTGTCACGTTTTTAATGCTCATTCGAAATGTTTCCGTCGTCTGATCGTCTTGATTAGAATTATCAAAAAAAAAGCCTGAATCAAGCCACGAGATTAAAACGTCAAAAATGAAGAGATCGGATGATCAGTGCGGAAACGTTACTATCCACTCGAGTCACAATGTGAGAGAAATAGAAACGAAAAAATAAAAGAAGACCAAAAGAAAAAAAAATGGAAAAAATACAAAATTAATCGTCATTAAAAGTTCCTTCCGGTTTTTCTCAGAATCGAAACAATCTTCAATTACAATCATTCTATATTGTGTCGCCGTGTGAATATAAATTTTTATTGCCTCCGGATCATAAACCGATTCGAGTATATTAAATTATTTATCTCTTTCTCTCTCACTCGTACCAATTCAATCGCTCTATCTCTCTGTTGCGGTCTTGTACTTTCACTAATAACCTAACCTTCACATCTGAAAATCCAAACCTGTTCAAGAACATATTACCCACCCTATATAGTTAGATTGCGCTTGGGAAGGTGTCTCTTCACACGGCGTGTTACAAAGCATGCCCACTGAATTACGTTTTTCGGAAATGAGCGTGCTTTTGGAAATTTTGCAAAATGTTTAAAAAAAAATCGAAAACATTTTTTTATTAAAAAATTGTTTTCTTTTTCTTTTACCTACCGTACAAAAGACGCACGACAGTGTTTGTATGTCGATATATTTATACAATTGTACGGAACGAGACTTCTGAAGACAACAATAACGTTGAGCAAGGTCAGGATTTTTCTTTCTGCCTATGTAGAAAAAAAATATGCGCGAATCATGAGAAATTCAATTTTCGAAAGCACGTTCGTACGAGCTTAACAACGTAGAGTAATTAATTAAACAAAAGTGGAATATGCGTGTGGAATGAAATCAATAGGATTTAATACGTCACCAAAAATAAAATATTTTATTACTTTTATTAATTTCTTTGAAATTTATGTTTTTCACTTTCATTATTCATTTCTTTCGCAAAATCTGTGCCATTATTATTCTTCACATTGTCTCGCGGGTATTTGAAATATATATCGGTTTTTTTATTTATTTTTTTAATGCATTTAACAATCTATTGAATGTTTTTTGTATTGCATGACACTGCACTACTATGTAAAGGATGGACTTTGTACTTTGAAGATACAAATCAATAATAATGAGTAGATGATCATTTGTAAATACATATATACGTATACATATATGTAAATATATGTGTGTATATATATATTTATATATGAAATGAAAAACTTAACGCGTTGCTATCGAAAGATTTCTCTATTCATGAATTTTTTTGAAATTTATAAAAAATTGTCCTTACGTCTCTACGTAAAAATTTTTTGCAGCGAAAAACATTATTTGCAAATTAAATCGCGTTTATATTTCATCGACACAGCACATTGCATGACAGCATGATTCTATCTTAGTTGTTCGTCTGTATACTATTTCCAAAATGACGCTACTTGTCTAAAAGAAAATCGGAAAAAGAAGATTAATTTTGAGCTTGCCTCCACGGCAATGTTTGTTCCTATTAAAAAGAAAAATAATCAAAGAAATGTCAATAATTGATATTAATCAATTAAATTTGACAAAACTTCAAATAACTTCATACAACATATAATTCGTTTAAAGTTTCTAAAGAAAAGAAACTAAAAGAATGAAATAACTCTTGAATTTGCACTTTTATACGAATTTCCGTATTTTACGTAAATATCACTGTTACACAATAAAATAAATTCTTTTGGACAAGTAGTTCAATTACCCACCCTCCGCCCTAATGATAGCAAAATTATTAAAACGCACTGCGTGGGCCTTCAGCTTGAACCGTGTCGCGAAACCACCGAGTGACGATGATAATAAAAAAAATATATAAAAAAATCAAAAAATAACACATGAGAAAAAAAGAACAATATCAAACGCATTGTAATAATAAAAATGACAAACTAGCAGAAAAATATATTTTTAACGACACGGCCCAAAGCTGAACGCGCATGTCCTCACAGAAAGGCTTTTTAAACGGAGCCTTTTGCCAAATTAATTTTGCGTATCGCCAAGTTCAGATCGCGAGATTTCTCTGGCAAGCCATGCGGCTCGTGTCGCGTCATTTGTTCATTTTGGCACGCGCGGCTGCGAGGTCATTTTAAATAGTCATTAATTGCACACACGTGTAATTACACATAAGTTGAAAAACGATACGATCGAGAAATGCAGATATACCAAGTCCAGTTCCATGTTGCATTTGCGTAAACCAACTAGAGTTACAGTTGGATTATTTTCGCAATTCGTGCAAATAGTATACTTTATTTTTTTAATTTGCGCAATTCTTGCATCGACTATATATTTCCAATCGAATAAAGAAAAGATAATTTCAATTTTCCTTTAATCCTTTGGATTTTTCAATTTGAAAATTTTACGATTCGTTTAATGCATCGCAAGAAACTATTGCCTGGATAGGTAATTAATTACAATTTAATTAATTATATTGGCCTCGCAGCTGATAACGTCCACGTGTCATTTTAGGTAAAAATGTTTAATTGACTTTTAGACATTAGATTGTCTTGAGTGATGCTAGCCAAACAAGAAGCTTTATATATTATTGTATACATATCTATCTATATATGCGCGTGTATAGATACATACGTTTATAAAGTGTTACGTATCGATTACGTAAGCATATATAAGTGAAATGTTTTTAACCTTTAAATTCTCAGTGTATTATAATCTATGTTGCACCCAAAATTAAGTGTTGAAAAGCCGGAAGTAGCACTTTCATTCTGTGTGACTTCCAATTCATTTTATAAGCATTAATTGAGTGTCTATTGGAGTCTCGTGAAACCATGCACGATCAGTACGATTAAAAAGCTTCGTTCGATTTGATTGCGATTATGTTTGTTGATACTAAGAAGAAAATTTTTTTTACGTAATTAGTGAAATTCCAATCAGTGACGTATTCGCGAAAATTATAGTGAATTATAGTGATAATTAAATTTCTTATCGGATCCTATTGATAATAGTTTAGCTTTATTAATAATTGTTATATATACATACCTATACATGGAAAACTGTAAATTAATGAATTTTATTAAGAATATTTTCACAATGTTTTCGAGAGAGAAAAAAGTGCTTCTTGTTCCATCATCAGTAAATAAATTTTTGAGGGGAAAATTTAATTCCAACGAAACTCGTGCACGGTTTCGAGAATGCGACTGGACTACATTTAATAGGCAATAGCAATTCCACAATGCGCTAATTAAGATGTCAAAGTTTTAGATAGATCGCGCGATCGTGCCGATTATTAATTCAATTAAAAAGTCAGTGGATAATGATTTCACGATGAAATCGATTTTTAATTGGATCCACTGACGACACAGAGATTGATTGTACGCCGTGGGCGTGACGGTCGATTTAAATAGTTTAATAAAAAATTAACAATAATAATGAGAATTAATATTACGTATAGATATACAAGATGACGTATAATGTTGTTATTCAATATTATAAATTTATAATTTACATAAGTAAAAAGACTCTTGAGGTGGCTCAAAGGTACTGAATCATCCGTAAATCCGGAATCAGTGAATACTATAAATGAATTAGTATAAATACAATTTTTTCCAATATTTTTTAAATTGGGTTAAAAATTGTTTCACGATGAAAAACATAAAAAAATTTCTTAAGCTTTGGGTCACTTTGGTATTTATAGCCGTTTGCAAAAATTTTTCAAAAAATTTCACGCTGCTTCATATTTTCTAAATAAGCTTTTCACGCAGTGTCTCATTTTTTTAGCCAATCAAATAAATAAGGCTTCTTTCTATTCGAAAGATTATTATTTTGCGCCTCTATGAGAAAAGAAAGATGACGACATTAAAAATTCGCAAGAATATCACTCAGCTCGTTATTAAAGTTTAATTCATTAATTATACACGCATAGGTTATATTATTATTCACCGTGATATTGAATTTAGAGGGTGGATGAAGAAAGAGAATATTGTTGAAATCAGGGCGAAAAAAAATGAAGAATATAGAAAATTATATAAAGAGAACAAAAAGGATCAATCTAGATTCAAAACGCCAAATATCATTAGATCGTAAGGAATAATGAATTGCGCGTTGCTGCTGACGCGACTGGGTTAGGCAGTACAATATTATGTAAGGTGCAGAGAACATTTATTATATCACACCATAAAAGAAGGAAATGCTGGATTGTGGCATTTTCGTAGTCATATCATCGATGAAAATAAAATTTATATATCGGGATTTACCAGTCTCAATTATTATTTAAGACAAATTAATCATTTTCACGATTATAATTGTTATTATTATTACTACTACAACCTTCCTCCCTTCATCTTTGATTAGCTAATTTACGACATTACAGAGACTTACGACATGTCGTATTTTTTATGCTCAGAATTCTTGTAGTAACAACAGCAACAAAAAGAAAAATTATGTCTCACGCAGTGAGAACAGAAAATACGTTTACTCACGGTCAAACTAACGCGCGATTAATTGTTTAATTATATTTTTCTCAAAATAAAAATTATTGGTACAGTAAAATATTTTTGGGACGAAACATACATTTTCTAAGAAAGAAATAAAAATAATGGTACGCGAATTATCATGATAAATCGTTAATGATATCCTTGAACAGTGGACAAACATTTTCGTGTTACTACGCAATCGATTTTCAGACTTTACTATTCTATATGACGCAATACACCATTGTTTTCTATTCTTGGGTCGTATAATGGCCGCACTTCTGGCACAGTTTTCCTGAATCCTTTGAATCCCTTTTCATTTGTGATAACACACCGCTAGAATTTGATATATTGCTGATAGCTCCAATGGTCTCACTCTTGCATAAACCCTTTTCTAGGCTAAACTCCTTGGGATCTACCTGATCCATCATTTTGGTAAGATCTTGTTTACCGACAGAGCCGTTTACTATCTTGGTAATGTACCCACCGACGTCAGTGCAGGAATCTGTTTTACCGGCGAAGGAGTCCGCGGATTCGGAATGGTCCAGGAGAGTTCCGAAAGAATTTTCTGGGAAAAAAAAGAAGCGGTTAAGTCATCAACGTGTATAACCTTCATAGGATTTGACAGCTTTCGATAATAATTCAGAAATTTTTTATTAAAAATTTACCCATTGACGAATCTGTTTTATCGATACTCATCGAAGATTCTGTTTTTCCTATGCCATCTTCATCTTCTCTCATTAATGGTAGATTTGTGCAAGGTTCGGAGAGTGGTCTACCACAGGAGGCATATCCCTGTGTAAAATAAGTTTTTTAAATTAATTTTTTTGGGAATTTAAACGGATCTCAATTTTTACGCACCTGCACAAGATCCATACGGGAATCCAATGAGAATTGTTTTCCAGACATCAAAATACCCCGTATACGTCGCCGCATGGCTATAAATATAATTATGTTATTTATTTTGATTATTATTTTAGTATATTATAATATTATATCACAAAAATTTACCTGGACTGTCTCTAGCTTCCAATCGAAGTTGTCCAAAAGTTTTCATACATTCGTTAAATACATCAGCAGTGTCATAAATGGCAGCAAAGCTTCCATTAACAATTTTTGGTGACATCGGCGAATTTGCCAATAAAAGGCTCGATCCAAAATTCTCATTCTTCTCGCGTGTCTCTGAAATTCAAATGTACGACTCATACTAATTCGTTACTACATTTTTTTCAAAAATAAAGTTATATATATTTATATGACGTAACATCATCGATCCATTTCTCTCCAAACGCAAAATGTGTAAAGCGTAACGAAAAAAAAGTAAAAAACAAAATTTACTTAACTTACACACAGTACATATTGCGTATGCAAATAAGATTCTTCAAAGCCATTTTTAATTCTAATCTAAAGGTCAATATTGATAAGCTTTTTTGTCTTTTTCGAAATTTCAAGATCATTTATTACTGATTTAGCAAAAAAAAACAGAATTTTAACACATATGTCTATCTATCAGCAAATTCGTGTTACCTGCCAAAGACACCTTAACTCTTACAGGCGAACCATTATTTTGTCCCAGTATTTCCGTCGCTGTGTTACGTATTTCCGCCCAATCCTTGAGTATGTCTTCGTTGGTAGTACTGAAAATTAACGGATAAAAAAATCGATCCAAAAACGAAAAAAAAAATTCAAAAAATTTACTTTGTTGACGTCACAGTAAATCTTATGACGTATTGCCCATGCAGTGCCGCTGGAACACAATGAACACATCCTCTGTTGTTCATCCTCTTCAGGAGCCTCTCGGTCAATGAATTTTCACCCACAAGACGAAACACAACCATTCCCAAGTGTCTCGTTGCTGGAATCTCAAAACGACTATCGCCCAAAACCAAAGCTTCGAATTTCTGTGCTAATCTGACACCCTGTAGGTAAAACAGATTTTTCGAATAATAAAAAGTCTCGTAGTGCACAAAAATTTTATTTATTATTTTACCTCGCGTATGTGTTTCTGCAATCCGGTTATCCCATAATTTCGAATTACGAACCAGAGCTTTAAAGCTCGGAATCTTTTGGATAAAGGTATTTGCCAATGCTAAGGAAAAACAATTGAATGAAATATTTCAATTGATTTGACAATACCGCATCGACATTGAACTTACCATATAATCGATAGCAAGACCTAAGAAAATTTTTTTTCATAAATCAAATGAATTTTATTGTGAAGGTAAAAAAATATTATTTGTTTCCTCAAATACTTTCTCACGGATTTATATAATTTGTCATGGTGTAATGACTCGCGAAATAATAATTGGGACCGTTAATAATCGATCACGAAGAACCGATAATATAGTTCGATTTCTATTGGACAAATAATAAAATAATAATCAAGTAATCCTCTTACCAGAATTTTCATGCTTCAAATATAATGGATCCACGTTAAATGTCCTGTGAAGAGCCTGACTACTTTTCACCCTAGAAAGCACATAGAAGATTTTGCCAAGTTAACTTCAAAATCTTAACAGTTCGCTTGACGCTAATTACACGTCACAATATTTATTCTCTCTCACTGATCGTTAGATAACTAATTTGATTTTTTTTCAACACCAAAACACTTCATTTTTATTAACAAGCAGTAAGAATATGAAAAAATCGGAGAAAACATTAGTTGAACTTTTTTTTTGAAATTTCAATAAAACCAAATTTTTTAATTTTAATTTCAAAACTCGATTTATATCACTGATTATACATATATTTTTGGATTATATATATACACAATATATTTATGTATTAACACGCGTGCATATTACTCGGCTGATCGATCAACCTCGATAGCAATTGGAGTCAGTGCGAAGTCTCTCTCAAGCCATGAACAACCGTTCTTAGGTTCGAACGGAAATTACGTCACGATAAAAAAGCCGTCGCTCTTCCGGACCGACTACTTCCGCGGAAGCTTTCGATTATGAAGCTAGCTGTGATGAATTATGCTTTATGGAAAGTGGTTCTCATTTAATTTTATATTATTTCACGAAATGCTCAATATTCACGCAGTGTTAATAATTACCTATAATTATTTAAAGTATTTCGATGTCACCGACTTGTAAATAAAATTTTATAGAAAATGAGATTTTTCCCAAATTTTACTCACCACATGGCCGTGCAATCAAAATGTACCATAAGCCATTTGCTTGGATTGAAAGCAAAGGAATCGGCATATTCAATACCCTGAAGCCAGCTACGAAATTCAGGACAGACAAAAGCACTTCCGGCGTAAGCAGCATCAATATGCAACCAGAGTCCATTCTTTCCGCCTAAGATAAATTTAAAAAATTCATTAATTTCCACATATTAATCACAAATACAGTGTTTGGCATTTTTTTCAAAATTCTTACATATGGGTCCTATCTCTTTGAGATTGTCAAAAGAGCAAGCACCGGTAGTGCCCAGTGTGGCACACACCTGAAAAAATGAATAGACCTTATCAATAACGAATAATTTATATAAAATAAAATTTTATTTCATCAGATCAATAATCCTCTATGGTCCATTCACAAAGGCTACATATGTCGATTATTAATTGAAAATCAACCATAACAAATTCTTAAACCAGGAATCCGAGACCAAAATAAAATTTCCCAAAGGGACCAATTATCTTAGAATTTTCTTGTCCATCAAGCTTACTCTTTAGAAGCGAAGAGAGATAAGACAAAATTAATTGGAAGATGCTGAACTGCAACAAATCTAAGTAAGAAGATTTTCCACCCACCCTGTCTATTTTTGCCCTGTATCTTCCATTTTTTGTTTTCCTTTTTCATTCACCCCCTTAAGGTTGCATGGTGACTACGTCCAAGAGTGATTATCATTATTTTCTAAATTGTTATACATCTTCATTTCAAAATTCCCCCTAGAGACCAACCGAAGTATCACCAGATGCTACAACCCTTACATTACCTTAATTTCAATCCCTCTGAATCTCTACGTGAATCTCCAACAGCGATAGCTTTTCCTTTTCCATTGCGTACAATGAAAATAAAAAATTATCCAAGTTACTCACAAAAAATGGTACCAGTCCCTCTTCGCGGTCACGTGACAAAGCTTCCACCAGCATCTCACCCCTCATACTGAGGTCATCATCGGATTCAATGTATCTCATACGAACCAATCCGATCAATCCAGCTTTTTCGACGCTCGAATGGGCCTATCAAGTATAACGTAATTATTCGAAAAGTTCGATCACTCATCAATAGTCTGTTATTGATAACTATTTTTCACCTGGTCCGAACAGTAGGCTACAAGTCGTGAATTGATCTCCGTAGGTAATCGATCAGGTTCGTTCTGCTGAATATCACGAATCGCCCTGGTCCTTGCAGCCAATAGACAAACAAGGGTTGCTTCGCTGGCAGTTGTCTGTATGACACCACCCCCTGAGCCACCAGGACGATGTAGAAACTCTTCGGGCAGTCCAATCATTTTTCCGAGCCAGTTCATCACGATTGTCTCTAGTTCGGTGCACGCGGGACTTGACGCCTATTGCGGTGAATGATTTTGGATATAATTTTTTTTAATTAATAAATAAAAAAAATTTTTACCCAAGTGAAGCCGAGACAGTTTATGGCATCAGCGAGCATATCGGCCAGGAGGCTGGCCGGCGAATTTAGGGCTGGAAAGTATGCATGCATGTGTGGACTCTGCCAATGAGTTACACCAGGCATTATGCACTTTTCTATGTCTCCAAAAATGTCCTCCCAGGGTTCACCCTCGAGGGGTGCTGAGGGTGGTAAAATGTTTCTAAGGTATCCCGGTGATACTGCCGGATAGACACGACGAGTACGAATAGTCTCGAGATAGTCGGCTATGTAGTCAACCATTTCTTTGCCTGTGTATAAGAAATAAAAAATTTTCATCCCTTAAAATTTTTAAAAAATTTCTTTGCGGTAATTAGAGCTAAGATTGTTCGTGTTGTTTTAAGGGTTCGTAAGTGGAGCTTCCATTCGGATTGATCGATAGACATCTATGACCAAAAAAAAACTACCCTAATCGAAATCTAAGGTAGATAAACACTTTGACAGCCTTTTACTATTTACGCTGCGTCCAAAGAAATTTTCAATTAAAACAACAAAAAGGGGATGAACTGAGAGAAGAAAGAACTACGCTGTGTTCATTGGACGGACAAAATAAATTGTTTCCAACCCTTTCATCGTGTTTAGGGGTAAACACTGAGAAAAGGTAAATACATTACGGTTTAAGGTGCGGAATAGTATGTGGATTGTTTTGTCAGAAATCAATCAAGAGTTTATTGAATTGACAATAAATATTTTATAAATAAGGGTTGATGTAAATTTAAAAATAAATAAAGCAGTTGCCTCAAATAGAATATAGCTACGAGTCAATTGACGCTCCAATCATTTATGGGTGGCTTTAGGGGTAGGTAGGGAAACGAGGAACAATATCGTCCCCATAAAATTTCCTTTACTGACAATATCCACCCTTCCCTATCACCAGACTTGTACGATTTCTCTTTATTGGCATTGTTTCACTGTTCGCGAATCCCGATCGGCCGTGCATCTAGTTTTATTTAAATCTTTCTTACGGCCATGGTTATTCGATTTTATTGAAAGCGAACGATCTCGCCAAGTTTCCCTTACCTAATTTTATTTCCAAGAACCCAATATGCACCGTATTACGGTAAGTAATTTAGCGGGAAAAAATAAGAAGCTTTATAAATTCCTATATAAGTAAAAAGAATTTTTTGGCCATTTTTAAAAACTCACCATGCTTCCGATATTCCTCGAGGTTCATGTTCGCTGTAACAAAAAAAAAAGAACTTTGCAAATTTTACCACAATTACCAAATCAACCGAGAGAACCCTCCGCTCTCACTTTCCAAATGCGTCGATCACAGGAGCCAAATTTCAAAATTTCGATCACACCGTTTAATGCGCATGTGTCAGATAATAAAGTTTCCTGTTCCTCGCGAATGAAAATTTTGGTGGCACGAATAAATTTTTATCTTTTTCAAAATCCAGAATTCACTTTGATCTCGTTAATCTTTTTTTATCTTTCACGAAGATTTAAGGGAGGTGCACCATGCGTTGACCTAGCAAGTACGAAGTTTGAGGATAACAGAACGAACTGATGATTTGTACGGATTCTCGATCGATCGCACGTCATACGCTTCCAGCTTATTAGGGTAGTGTCACAAGGCTCGTCACGGCCTAGAACTAAATACTTACTTTTCCTGGTATTTAAACTCCAAGCGATTGGTGCGCATTCTGACGGTGATTGCGTGAAACGCAAGTGTTAATTAAAGCCTGTCCATACAATTTCAATGCACAAAAGACCAATAATCATACAATTACTTTATAAATCGATCGATTCGAAACAACCCCTTTATTTTTATATCGACCCCAAAATTTTATATCGACTATATTATTTTCGAGAAAGAATTTTAATATTTTATTTCTTACTTAGGTAATATTTAATTGGGTTACTTTACAGTCACTCCTACGATACATCCTATAACGAAGACGTAGAAATGTTGATAGCTCGCACGGCCGTGTCGTATTAGCCAACGATCGGATTTGAGGTGAAAGATGATTGTGCGCGTAAATAGGCCGAGGGTGAGTTGTGACGAAATTTTGCGTCACGGGTGTTGTGTGTAGGTTGATAATTAAATTGAAAAAATGCAAAAATCAAATAGTCGTAAATATTATTGACTGGGATATTTTTGTACTCGAGTGTACCGTAGCTCTTTTATTTAATAGCATTCGAGTCCGTTTGAATATAGAGAATTGAATAGGGAATGCAGATATATATATTTCAGGGCTGTTACATAAACTCAAGTAAATTTCACTGTTACATTCGAAATAGTTTGCGTCCACTGTAGAAACGTTGTGAAATTGCAGGGAAGTTTGCACGTGAAACATTCGCCATGTGGCAAATTGTCGCTAATCTTATTTTCGAAAACAGAGAATACCACTAGGTGTCCAAAAATCTCTAGGGAAATTCTAGCCTGGGGATATTACTTATTATCGCGAATAGTTTTACGTGAACGTAAATTATTGTTACGAATATGAGTTACCCTGTGTAAAATTAAATAATTTTTTTAATTGACAAAAATTAAATTCAATAAAATATGGTTTTGCAGTAGTTTATAAAATTTTTAAATAAAGCCAATGACGTAACAAGAATTTTATTTTTGCAAATATTTCGTAATATCGACTACCAGCTGCGATCACAGAAAATTTATTCGGACCAATCAATGCAGATTTTAATTAACTATGCCGTTGTTGAAATAATTAAAACTTACATTGACATCTCATTTCTTTTTCTCAGTCTCTTGCCTGGTCTAAATAGTAATAAATATATATATGCATGACAGTAACTACGTACCTGGTGTCATTAAAAAAAACAATTAACAAACTAATCGTCACTCGATAAGCACACTGATAACAGTAGACTAAAACCAGCAGAATAGTCGATAATATTAAAATCTCGATCGTCTACCGTTTCCGCAAGAGACTTTTGCAATTTCCCGTAGCTTTCATTTCTGCGGCGACCAACTAATCTCCCCACGACGGCTACTATCAAGCCGCTGACAATCAATGTGATTTTATTTAATAAAAAGCTTTATTAGACTATCAGTGTCTATCAGGAAAAAAAAATCATTAGTAAAAAAGCTCAAAATGGCAGCAGAGCTTATTTTCCAAAATATTAATATTCAAACTCCAATAAAATATAATGAAAATCATTTTATACAAAATTCATAAAAGATTCGCTAAGGAATCGGTAAAAAAGAGCGCGAAAATTCAAAATACTTTAACACGACAGAATTTTTTAATTCACCAAAAATTTGTGCAAATTTTTCAAAACTCACCTTCAGTCGATGCGATCAGGCTGGATATTTAACGTTTGGACGGTTGTCAGTTGGTTTGTTGTAAGTTGTCACTATACAACGAATTGCCAGTTGTAAATGATACCTACGGTGTTGGGGAGGTATGGGCATCGTTCAACAAGTGGCTGCTTTTATATGGCAGAACAACGTACAAGAAAGTAACGCAGGCGCTCTCTTGGACAGAGTGAATTTTCGAGAGTATGCGCGCCTGAACTAAAATATATATAGTCTTATCTATTACATATACAGGGTGGAACACTTCATTCATCCACTCGGGATGTAATCGGTATTTTATCGAATATCAAAAAATGTTTGGGACAAAAGTTTTTCAGTTTCTAGAGAGAAGTGAGATGGCCTGTTCATTTTGATTTTGAGCGACATTGCCGAGATCATATCAAGTCCAACTTGAATTTTTTTTAACAGGAGCCCATATTTTGTACTACCTATTTTTGAGCCGATATCGAGTCGTTTTCAGAATACTAGTCACAAATTATTTTTGCAATTAAACTTTCAAAGATATAGTTCCGGAGTATCATTAATTTCCTACATTGTCCATGCGTATCTTTAGACACACAGTCTCACTATCGCTGTACATGCATGCGTGCACACGTGTGTCTTTTCATCTATTAAAATACACTAATAGTAAAGAGATATCTCTTTACGTAAGTCAAACACGACCACACTATTAAGAGTTAAGAAATATCTTTTTACTATTAGTCGGTTAGACTAATTGTCATTAGGCTAATTTCTCAGCATCGTATCAATAAAAAAAAATATAATGCAGATGACTGATCTAAAAGTATAAAAATATGAAGTACGTTAACCCTTAACTACAAAATTTCGACTTTAGGAACATATTTCAAAAAGTGAGGTCTGTGAGACCTCAATTTGTGAAATTAGATTGTGAGGTCATTTAAACGAATAGAATATCTTAAAAGTAGAGCCTGACGTCGCTGTCCTCTTAGCTCGTACGAATTTAATGACTGATTATGGAATAAAAATTACCTAATAGATTTTTTTAATTGATTCAAAATTTACGATTAATTAATTTTTTTATTTGGGAGATCTGTCGATTTAGTGTTTAGTTCAGGGTGAAAACAATCACGTACTACAGATATAGTAGTGAGAACTAAAATAATTGTTTTAAATTCTATGATGACATTTTTCATACAGGGTGTAAAATTAATTGGCACATGTGGTGCATGAAACAATTTATTACCGCTTATTGTTTATATATTTAATTGACATTTTGTATGTGGCACGAGTGAGATTTTTATACTGTGTAGTTTAAGTCGCTGTGTATAGTAGGGCAGGGGTAGCTACCTTATCGGGATTGCAATTTTCTTATATAAAGACTGCAACTAAGTTTTCTTCGCATGTAGGTAAGCTTCAGGATACGGGAAAGGAGCTTTACGGTTCTTCAGGAGTCCCATAGTTCTGGATTGCGTTGGCAATATAGACATGACGTATATATTACAATTCTAACTTTACAAACTATCGACTGTCTATCTGTGTATTGGAAATCGGGACGTATCGGTTTCGATTTCTTTATCGATTCCTATACAGTCACTTAAACCTGAATTTAGTCTTGGAATATAATGAGAAAAAGATTTAGCACAATTTGTAAATCCCTAGAGACGTTTAGTATCCTTCACCCAGTATGTACTTTAGCCGTGAAAAATCTTTCCTTGTGGATTTTCACCGGGACCAGCTGCAGTTTTAATTACGCTGATTACGGATCTTGAGAATTTTCATGTTTCTTTGGATCATTTGTTCACGTAAGAAATATTGATTTTTATGAACCTTTGAATATTTTTGAAGATACATACCTGGCAAGTTTTGAAAATCTACATTTTTATATTTTTGAGCTATGTGAAATTTAGGGTATCGTTTTGGTAATGGTGATAATACTTAATAATTGTATTTTTTGTTTTTAATAATTACGTAGATAACGTCTAATATTTTCGAATTATCGAGGGTATTTTTATGTAGCAAATCTATTTTCACTAATGACGTAGACGTAAAATTGATTTTGAAAAAATATTGAAAAGTATCAACAATTCATCTTGTACGGACATCTACACAGCCTAGTACAAGTTCTGCACACAATATTGTACCGACGGTCAGTA
The DNA here is from genome assembly GCA_036026315.1 of Trachelus stipa. Lineage (NCBI taxonomy): Eukaryota > Metazoa > Arthropoda > Insecta > Hymenoptera > Cephidae > Trachelus > Trachelus stipa. Next base: position 134,812 of record JAYRCB010000388.1, read on the forward strand.
AGAAAATCTGCATTGTATCTATATGCTTAAAGCATCTCTCACAACCTGCGCTACCATTACTATCAGTAGATAAGACGAATAAAAAATAAATTCGAAACAATTTACCATCCGTGACAACCGAACAAAAAAAAAATAAATTTCCCAGTAACAAACGACACAAGTCACAGATGGACCTACTTTCCATCTGAAATTGATAGAATCGCTCCGTCATACAGAAGGTAATAAAAATACCGCATAATGCTGCAGCATAGGAAACCTACGACTGCAATATTTTCGAATGACGTACCTCATGACGTAATACAAAATATCTAAAATCGAATATTTCTCAATATCCCCCAAAATCCCGTATTGCGTCCCTCCTACAAAAGAGAAATATTGATAACAAATTCTCGATTGATCCAAAAAAAATCAATAAAAAAAATCATAACCTTTATCAGACCTCAATCCTCCATATACACAATAGCAGAACCAGATAACCAACCCATAATAGTTTCGCTAAAAAAATCAACATAAAGTACAGTTATAAGACTCCAGGCTGTGAAATCATATCAGAGATCTTAATTAACGAGGAAAGAAGGAATAGCGCATGATTACCCATAATAAATCAAAATCCCTTCAACGTCGTTACCAGGACATTATCGCGTCTTCGGAACGATGACAAAATACAAGCATAAACCAATAACACGAATGGTTCGTCCTCGTGCAAGATAGTACCAACTTATCATCCAATAAATCGTACAGCCGCCATACGTAAATACAGGATAGCAACTACCAACCTAAACAGACCTATTACCAACTTCCAGCTTCTAGCCATGAATCTAATCAAGTGCATGTAAACTGCATATGCAGTGTATCGTGATGTTGAATCTGGTGAATCCGATCGCTATCAGATCATTAGCTAAAAACGACTTCAAACAAGCCACGATTGCCAACCTTCGTACTGATAATTTATTGCGGTTACCCACCATAAGAGATATTCCACTGTCAATGCCATGAAGTTGGCAATGGCGTACGCGATCCCCCCGGTCTCTTTCAAATATGGGACCCAATCGCCTTAAGGCCCATAAGAACGAACGGACCACTATGAAGCTGATCGCTGATAGGCCCTCGCAGCCTCCAAACGGACATAGGTACTTGCCTTTACGTTACGTTATGTTATACCGATGTTATGTGAAAGTCCCGTTTCTCGCCGCAGGCTTCTTGCCACTGATTGGAGCATTCCCTCTTGGTAATGGTCGGTCTGTTCTTTTTACTTTTCTCTGCATTTCCCTACTTTTTTTTTATATTACTTTCCTTTATCCACTTCCTGGTACTTGAGAGAGTTTTGTACCTTTTAAAATACCCGCCGGATCTGCCAACACAAAGTAGCGTAGAATCCGTCCGGAAATCCTTAAGCCAATATCTCAGACCCAAATCCGACATTTCTAAAACTTTGACTATGTGCAAAATAGACGCCGTTTCAAGTTTGACTGTACTTCTAAGAAAATTGTCACGGTATCCAATTCCAGCTGCGTTTACTATCTTCCTGGTATGAGGCTACCAACTGCGATACGTTGAACACCTATTTTTATGGGGTATGGCAAACCTTTTTTTTTCACCATAAAACCTGCTCAACGGCAACGGATGGAATCTCGGTCGTGTCGCCATCTCTTACGTCGAAGCGAAGACGCGACTCTGTTTTTGCGATAAAACTAGTTACGTCTGACGAACGTTACTTGGAATTAATACAGTTAAGGTAACGTCATAAATTCTCTTGAATTATGGATAGCCACTTTGTTTTCTATAAGAATCATTTACGTTCCCCATAAGCGCCGTATGCATATAGACAGAAGCACCGTGTAATTCTATGGAAACACTAAAACAATTTTTCCCTCCTAAAGAATTCCATGGACCGTATGGTTTCTCATTGAATTCCACATAGTTGCGTACATACTATATACATATAGTGTATATATATATATATACCCATATGATGAAATTCATCAATAAAATCCCCATGAATCTTCAGTCCCAACAGTTATAGTAGCTTACCGCTAACTCGGGGTGATACCCCCATACGAGAATCACGCATAAGAGAAACCCGTGGTATCCATAAAAAATATAAAAAATAAAAGACCCGTGAAGGCTCGTATGGCCAAAGTGGAGGGGATGTTTTACCGCTAGGTGGCAGTGTTACATCGATTCGTCGTTCTCTCTGAATTTTTCTCTCTTTTTTTCTCTATCTTTCTCTCACTCTTTCTCTCCCTCTCTTTCTTCCTCTCTCTCTCTCTCTCCCCCCCCCCCTCCTTCTCTTGCAAGAGTCCATCCGTTTGTCTGTACGTCTGTCTCTCGCCTGCACACCGGTTCGCTTTACCGTTGCTGCCGCTACTAAGCTGGGACTCACATTGGCTCGTTGGCTGCCCGTTGGGTCCACAGTTCGTTCAACCACAGATGCGATGGAGACGCGCCCGAAGAAGAGGTTCTTGACTCCGTGCCGGTATCCACGGTATCCAGCTGGGCCTCAGCCCAATGACGTTTCGGTGGGGTTTCGTTCGATGGGTCCTGAGAAGGCCTCCGCTACTAGCTCAGTAATGTTGGGCCCCTAGATTCGTGTAATATGTACATATTTCGTCATTTCTAAAGCGAAAAGGTCGTAAGTGACCTCGGTCGAGACACGTACCGCGAGGATCCCAGTGGGCCCCATTGTGGGGCCTCACTGAGAACGGAGCGGACTTTCTTTGTATACTATATAAATATATATATATATATATATATGTGTGTTAGTCCTTATGTTTTTGTTTCATCTTCTCGAGTCCATTCCTATTTTTACTTCTTCGTGGGCCCTACGAAAATTTCTTTTTTACCAAATTTTTTTACAGTGCTATTATTAATACTTGAAACAACAGGTTTTTTTAAGGTAATTCAACTATGCCAGAAATTTAGATGCGTGACTAGAACTTGGAAGAATTTGTTAACGAAGGTGGGACTTATGGGAATTAGAGGAATAGGTTTTTCTTTCTCTTTTTCTTTTCAATTTCTATACACGGTCTTTACCAAAATTACGGGAAGCTAATTATAGCCATTGACGTTTCGATGGTTTTTTCAAAAGTCTCACTATACGGCCCAGGCGAATCGTGTAACCAAGAAATGGAATTTTGGTCTTTTGTTCCATTAAAATTGCGCGACCAATACGGTCCCTTGGAACATCGTCTACACTTGTTTCTCCTTTGTCATATTTCTTTTTTTCTTTCACAACTTACCGGATATACTCAATAAGAAGTTACGTGCAAAAGGATTTTTAAGGTGATTGTTACAGGCGGTACTTTAATCTCGATACGTTTGCGAATATAATTATAGTGCAACATTTCAATGGCAATAATTTATTTTTGACCTCAAATTTAATCCAGACAATTATACTATGAAAATATGAGAAATAATTATTACACAAAAATTTTACAATTTTTTTTTACAAATTTCTGAATTAAAAAAGTTTCTTTCAATACATCAGGAAATTTTTTTCGAAATTAATTAAATACACAATTAATACATTCATACTTATAAATAAGTTCACTCACGCCTTAAATTAAAAATTCTTCTTTTTCACAAAAGCTATACAAAAGTGCACATCAATGGAGTTACGCATTATAATTAACCTCTATAGGTTCCTCTCGGCAAATCTTCGTTGTATGATAATTTACGGACTTGAAGGTATTATATTCGCGAATTCGTGTCTCACGAATGTTTCCCGGATATAAGTACCGACAAGAGAAATATAAATTAAGTATCCGTTATCCAAAATTGTATAATACCAAAACGGAACATTACAACCACCTTACAGTTATATGCGTTTATAAAATTTTTTCGTTTCAGAAAAAAAAATTTCATTCTAACGAAGGTTGAAAAAAATGTTTCAATTCAAAAACATGAAATGTTTGACAAAATGAGAAATATTGTGAAACTATATAATAAAGTTAAAAAAAAACAGAAAAGACCTTCACCTTGAATCATTTCACGTCCTAATCTAAATTCCTAGAGAAAACTTTGACCAATAGGACACCAACACGTGACAAAGATAAAAACGTTACGTTGCGCGCGTCTAAATCGATTCCAACTTCCGTCGACATTTCCGCGATGCTTTTCCACCGAAATAAAAGAAGTTCGCTACAAAAAATCTGGATATTTTGAATTTTTCATAAATTTGACGTTATACAAAATTTCTCCAAAAACCTATAGCAATCGATACTCCATTTGTTCCAACTTTACAAAATCATATAAAAATTTTCGTAAAATATTCATCAATTCGACTTTGACCTTTTGACCTTAAATCGCCATTAGATTTCAGTTCCTTTCACATATTCCTAAAATACGTCAAATGATTTAACGAATTAAATCCTAATTACATATAAATAACAAACGAGAATAACGTTTACTTTAGCATCGAAAGCCGACCGAGGTCAACGACCACTGGAATATTTACGTACCAACGCGACAAGTCGCCGCTTGGAAACTCGTCCTGTGGATGCTTCAAGTTCGATCGATAATTCATTAATTCTTAATCAACCAAGAGCAGCTGAAACGTTATGATTAATTTAAAATAATTAAGATCCGTTTCAAATTTTACGACCGATTGCACACCCGTAAAGATAGCCACGCGCTTAGAATTACACCAGTCATATATTCACATGTAAACTCAGCATAACATAAAATAGTCAATCCACATATAATATTCAAGTCGCACAACCCATTAGATACCATAATGATCATCGTATACAAATCCCATTAATCATGATTATTATTATACCATGATCCTATATTAATACCCAATAAACAATAACCTGTCACATGTCAATATAAATAAACGCACATTTACATATGAATCACTATTAATTTCTGTAATTCACGACCAACTCATCCACGTTTCAATGTACGATTTTATTAATCACAAGATGAATAATCGATCAAAGCATCTTCCACTGTATTTATCACTATTAAAATTCCCCTCTCGTTATGTCATAGCGATTATATACATATACGAATAAAAAATTTCAAAATTATAATTCAAAGTGAGAGCGATTTCGAAAAATCGTCAGATCGATAGATCGCTCAAGCGACGAAGGATCACAAAGATCGCGGATCATGAGGATCGCCTGAAGTCGGCATGACGATGGATCAAGGAAGCCTAAGGCGACTCCTTGACCTCGGTTCTCTTTTAAAAAATCTTGGCGTATCCAATCAGCAGCTATACCTAACTACGTGCCGAATTAAGACGTCGACCTGTAACGTTAATTGAAAGGCGAGCGAATGATTCCTCCTTGCGGTACTCCAGCCGAAATCCGTCAGTTTTGTTCCGTTACAGTTGTACTGGCATTGGTTCCTTTTGCCCGTTAGAAATATATTGAATTGAAGACGTCGATAGGACCGATGTGCGAGTACGCGTGATTTTCGAATAGACGATCTACTTGATGATTAAAGATAACCGATGATTAACGATAACCGATCCATTGTAGTAGTAAGATTATAAAATTATAATTATCATTATGTATCAGGGTGGATGACGAATATAGTGAAAAATTGAAAATGATGACGTATCGGATGAAGAATTTTTTGATCATCATTTTGGCTAAGGTCAATATTGATTTCGTAAGCTGGACAAAGGAATTGCGTAAGGCATGGCAATCCGCCCACAGTAGGATTTTTGGTAGGTAAAAGGAAGAGATTCGAAATTGTAGGAGTGAGAGAGAAAAAAGATATTTCTCGAAAAAAGGAAAGGAAGAAAAAAAAGATTAAGAGAAAAGGTATCGTTGAGTTAGGTTCAGAGTTTCGGCGAGTCATCAGAATGTAAGGTTCAATAATCTCCGAAATGGCAATGGCCTCTTCTTCCCATGATTCTTATTCTTCTGCCACCGCTTCTTCTTTCTTCGCTTCTTCTTCTTGCCTATCGGCTTCGACCAATCGGGGAAGACGAATAGCAAAAACCTATTTAAGAAAGGAACAAGGATCGATCTCCCCTCTTCCCCTCCGACCCTATAAGACCCTGAGGGATCCAACCAATTCTGAGATCGATAAGTCAACCAATACGGTACCAATTTTTATTGATCCTTTTTATTCAGCACCTTGTGTCCCGATTAGGCCGAGGTCGTTAGCTTCGTTCGACTTGATCAACTGGAACTCGATTGGAGGATTTACTAAATTATGAAAATTATATCGATCCATTATTGATCTAATAATCGAAAATCACCGATTTCGAGAATTTAGCGCAAGTTTCTATATTGCGACTTTTAAACGAATTAATTCCGATCGCGCAAAAGGTAACATTCCAAATCGGTAAAGTGTCCTCTGATGGAATGCATAATACGTAAGCCACTTTCCAAACGGCCTGAGGAATGACTTCACCCAATTTTTTCTTTTTAAAGATCTTTTAATATTCCGCGGTATCGTCATTCGTTTTCAATAGAAAAATGATTTAAAAAATGGCCTCCGAAAATTCTGACTGGTAGCTAGTTTCGATATGAATGTAAAAGGTCAATGACCTACTGTCCACTAAATAACTATGACAGGGAGCGACATTGACATTCGATGGCCAATCTTGTTGCCACCTACGCTCAGCAAAAAGTAATAAGAGAACGTCAGCGTACGAGCGGAAGAGTGTACACGTGTATATTAAAAAAAATCGCATTCTATCTAAATCACATATCTATATGTGTATATTATAGATATATATATTTAAGAAAAAAAAATGGAATTCTATCAGGATTTCAAGACTAAGATTTCAACCTTTACATATTTCAGGATTAAGATTCAAAAATTTTGGATACCATTCACCAATGTCAATGACACCGTGATAAACGACCTTATCGAATGCCGATTTATGCATTTATTTATTGCTGCCGATTTACTGAAATTTTGCATAAACTTTAATGCCGACTAATTATGGCATTTTTATTTTTCGTCAACTTCATTTATTTTCATTACCCACGTATTCATATCCCATATAGGCAGGATACATTTCCCAAAGCTTTCTTCCTTAACAACGTAACCCATCCGGAGTAAACAAAGCAAACCCACCCAGTTTCCGTCAATTACGAAATACCATCGAAAATCTTAGGTTTACTCAAGATTCCGTGCTTGACAAAAAAAAGAGAGCAAAAGGAAACAGATAACACGTGTCGTTCATAGGACCATGCCGATCATTATCCCAAAGATAAATGGGTATAGGCAAATCACCCACGAATTCCCAGTAAAAAAATGAAAAAACTGATGCTAAAAATTAAAAAAAAGGGATAAAGTAAACGGTAAAGCAAAGGGTTGAAATTTCAATTTGTAATTAATATCGATTAATGACATATCAAAAGAACGTGCATAAAGAATGCATGAAGGAATGATAGCAGAGGGGTGGGAGATACAATACAAGAGTAGGGGTTGCGAAGGGGGAAGAGGGAGGGGGGTAGAGGAAGGGAGGATTTTGAACGAGTTAACAAAGTGGGGGGTGAGAAGGCGGAGAACGCATGTGCACCTATAAGTGCGTACACGGAGTTTCAAAGTGGTATAATGGTGGGGGTATACATGAGAAGGGGGGGCAAAGAGGGGTTGGAGGGGGTAACAGCTACACGGTTAGAGCACCTGTGGATCTTTGTACCATGGGCCGGTAGAGTCACTCACCGACCACCACCACCGAACCTCCAAACACGATACTCCTTTCAAGTTCAAAACTCAGCCGGCATAATTAAAATTCACTGATAAGAATTGTGAAACAGAAAAAAAAGCGCATAAAAGTCGAAAAATTTGGAAATACGAGGGAAACAAAATTTGTTGTACGAGACACGTTAGTGAAAAAAAAAATAGTTAAAAAGAGGAATGGACGGAAGAGGAAAATATTGAAGGAAACTCAAGCGATTCCACGTTGAAGCACGGAAGCACTTTTATGTCATTTGGAGGATACTGAGAAGAATTTCGGTGGTGATAACAGCTGATACCGATACAGCCAATCCTAAAATTGACAAGTGCAAAGATCGTGATTGAGAAAATTAGCAGAAAAATATTTTAAAAAATATCATCTAATCTAACAGCATATCGTGTAAAATTGAAAAACCAAAATTTTTACGGAGTCTCATACTTTCACGGTGTTGTGATTCTCAATGTTTCTTTTTCCGTCCGTGTGTTTTTAATGCCATTGATGTGTCTTATATGATCAATTGCATATCGAAAAGCCGGAGGTTTGTGTGTTGTTCGTAAGATCTGTGCGTTCCGTGCTGTCAAATTGTTTGACAGGTGTCAACGGAGATCGGTGGGAGAAGGAAAGAGTGACGGGTTAGTTTGAGAGAATTAGAATTTGACAGTGAAAAAGGGATGTTTTTTCGTAAAGTTTCGATACTTCGATTCTCATACTTTAATACCGATTCGATCCTGATCGATAAGCTGTGCATTATTTATTATCGATTTTCTTAACGCGTGTGAGATTTAATGTGCCGATGCAACGTGAAGATACTGTGAAGATCAATTCCGGGTGAAGAGAAATTCGCTCGTCAAGATGCGGTGGAAGTTTATTTGACACGTGCGCGTGCCAGAGAGAGAGAGAGAGAGAGAGAAAGAGAGAGAGAGAGAGAGAGAGAGAGAGAGAGAGAGAGAGAGAGAGAGAGAGAAGATAAAAAGATATAAAAAGAAAGAGAAGAATACAGAGAGCGCAAAATAAAAAGCAAAACCACATAAAGGCGGAAGAGAAATCGGGAGAGAGAAAAAGATTTCTTATGGTGACATAATCGAAATTATTTTTATATATTCGATTGATTGGTGAAGGAATAAAAGTGCAGTGATTTGATTCACGCTGAATCGTTGCAGTGACAACCGGTGATTAAAATTCTACTATCAAAATCATTCCTTTCTTTTGGATACCAGGATATGCAATTCGGACACCATGCCTAGCACCATAAGAGGTAAGAAATAATTTTTGCAATTCCCATCGTCAAAATAAGAGAAAAAAAATTTTTTCACCTCTCATCTCAACGTCAAATTTTAATAACATATAATAATTCGTAAAATTATATAATTTCAATTTATTTTTATTTCCTTCGTTTCGACTTCCCATCAAAGGCATATACTTAAAGCCTAATACACAGGTCGTCTGTCGCTCTCCGAATAACAGTGATTGTCCTCAGTGGCTTCGGTGGGGGATTGAATAAAAGGAATAAATAAATTTGTGGAAGGTAACAGTACTCTATGTTGCGGTCATGATGGCAGGGTCACTCGAGGTCAGTAACACACTGACGCTGACCACGATATAAAGTACAGCAAGCCTACGCGCGTGCCTGTATACCAGCATAGGATCATCACAATATCAACCCAGTCTACCACCCACAAGACACACCCACCCCATACAACCCCATGCACCCCCAAGTACACATTACACGATGCACCCAGAGTGAACGATCGGCACCCTTAAATCGATAGTGGAGACTCGACCATTAAGGGTTGGTTCTAGCTTGTTCGAAAATAGCCCAACGATAAGATCAGAAAAGGTCACGAAGGTTCAGTGCTTGATATGAAAAATAAAAAAATAATAATCATTATAAAAGAATATTTTTAAAAATCTAATCAACCCCGTCTATCACGGTGGCCATTAAAAAAATTATTATTTTCTGATTTCTCACTAACCTCCACTGTTACCCTATCTTCAAATTCATCCAACCTATCCAAGGTCGAACCTTTGACGAATCCTTCCGCGTAAGGATTAGGTATATATATATATATACCTTACGTTTAACACGTAAGACCTAAAGCCTTTGCGGGCTGCGAGGCAGGTGGCAAAGACCTTGGATCGTTACGATCGATTACCCAACGGAGTGGGTTTCGGCTTGCGGCAGGGACCGGCCGGACCGGGCCAGAACGGGCCAGGAGGGCCGATGCTGCTTTCGTGCCTCGAACACGGCGCTTGCCGGTTTAGCCACGAACAAAAGCCGGGGTCGTTGACCCTCCGACACGTAGTGTATACATATATAGGTAGAAGTTTGTGTGTATATATATATTTATGAATGTATGTATACCTATTTACTATACAACTGCCTATGTTAGAGAGGAGCCTCTCAAGACTCTGGGACCATAGACGTCCCCAAAATCCATACGACGTCTTACGGTCCATCTTCAATCCTTTTTCTATCGCGTTACCAGATTCGTCCACTGCCACATCGTGGTCATTGGAAAAAGACATTACGTCAGAATTTACTATCAATAGATAATGACACTGGTACTGAAAGAAAAGACGTGACACACTCGAATTTTTATTATTCCTTGTTATCATTATTATTACTGGTTAAAATTGTGTGTATGGTGGCTCATATTTGAGTCGTGTTAATTTTTTTTTATAATTATTCTTTATTCTTATTTTTTTATACTGTCGATCATGCTACTGGGATTGCGTATCTACTTATTCGCAAGGTAATTCATTGTCGGGGATATATACTTTTTATAAGGTGAAGTGCTGCCTCTGTTGGTCGGTACGGGCAACTCAAGTGAGACCGTAAACCAGTGGCGGGAGATTGTACCTTTAAAGGTATCAGAAGTGTATTAGATAAGAAGAAACGTCTCTTTGACAAGATCGCTGATTAATTCAAGTTCAAAACGCACGTTAGAGAAGGAACGCAACGAGTCACCGGAATGGAGATGTGGCGTGAGATATCTTATACGGCAGTGACCCAGCGTGACCTTAGGCGATGGTTTAAGAGTCGTAACTTGAATCTACGTAGCATGGTATATATATATATATATGGTCGATTCTATTTTTCTATAGGTATGCTTAATCGATCGGTACCTGTGTGTAAATTTCATGGTATATTTCCTGGTTGATATACACGGCGAATAAAAATTGTTTACCTTATTACATAAATATCCTATATGTGATTCTTATGATTGTAATACTCGGGTAGACAGTTTTTAAAGAAAAATTGTAAAATTACTTTTGACGAGAATTCAAGTTCTTTAGCACGAAGAACCCGATGCCGGATGTCTATATAAGCGATACCCAAATTACGAGGAAATATACCGTTATAACAGTAAACCGGGTTCTAAGGGTATTGGATATATATGTGTATATATATATATATATATATCATTTATAAATATAATGACGTTAAGCAACGGACACAACTTAATCGAATAGATTTTCTTTTTTGTTTCTGGTCAATTAAAAAAAATTGTTTCCATTTGTACCGGAGCAATAAATTCTTGTGATCTTGACTCTTCGCTGTTACGATTTTCGTAGCAAGAAATCGCGTGACGATTAACCTTGACTAATCGCGATGATTTTACATTTGGGGAAATCTGAAGAGGTAATCCCGTTAAATGTATCTAAGAAAACAGTTGATTAGCGAGTTTAGAGGAGTCCCTTGACTTCCATACTCGTATGACTGAACTGTTGATTGCTTGGCTGGTCGAGTCATGTAATTGCGTTACGCACTGTATTTAGGCAAAATTAAGTGAAATTAATTGATCAATGATTTATTGACTATATATAATAAATATTTTATTAAGGACTTTTCCATGTAAAATATTTTCTGAATATTTATTTTTAAAATCGACCTTTGACCCATGACGCAACTATCAGTAAACCCATGGTAAATAGCTTTTCGAAAAATGCATTATGGCGTATAATGAGCACTGGTCGGCATTAGCCCTTGCAATGTATTATATCATCCGGTAATGGAGAAAGGGTCAATTAGCGTAGACGTTCGTATATGACCTGCTAATTTGCAATTAACTTTACCTCCGCGCAGTCCCACGCATTCGTCTCCGTCGTTTGCGTACGCGCACAATGCATAACGCCCGGAGTCGTAGTGAGCGAGAGAGAGACGTAAGACCAGAGAGGGTCGAATTTTGTTTTACAGCCAAGTGACAAATGGCAGTTTACAGTTAACTCTTTCGCACAGCCACATCGGAGATGCACAGTACGATTTCATGCATAATGGATATATAATACACGGGACTGGCCAAATCGGCGCGTTCTCCACTTCATAAAACATGAAAGACCTAGGTCAACCGGTGAACTTGTAAATTCGCATTATGGCTCAAGTCCCCATGCGAGATAGGATAAACGATATTAAAATGAAAAAAATGTATAATCAATGGCAGTTGTATAAATTTTAAAACAAAATGTCAAAATTGAAAAAAAATTTTAATAATTTATCACTGATATAATTACGAGTAAAATTTTTTTCGTAATATTCAATCCGTGTATAAAATTTCATATGAATCTTGTAACGTGTCACGAAGGTCCTAATAGTATGTGTATATTAATATTAAATGAAAATTTGGAATTCTTTATATGATATACTTACCGTGCATAATATATGTAGTTCGATGTCAGCATATACGTATAGAGCCGTAAGACTAATAGAAAATCATGAGTCACAGATTCCTCGTGTCACTCACACGATGTACGTATCCGTATGTGATCGAAGGAGAGAGAGAGAGAGAAAAGCGAGAAGAGAGCGAGAAGAGAGAGAGAGAGAGAGAGAGAGAGAGAGAGAAGGGAGGTTTGGAAGGTAGAGGATAGGTATAAGTAATGCCAACCTAACCTAACAGGCAGGAAAGGAAAGAAGGTACCTACCTACCTACTCAGGCCTTGCCTGGCTCTCTTCAGTCATTGAACTCCCAGCTCTTTCAACTTACCAGCTGTTTCTTACTCGACTCTTCTCTGCTTCTCTGAGTCCACTTCCCTTTCCGCCGATCCCCACTTCACCCATCCCCAACCCGACTTTACGATTCTCCATTAGCCTCTCCCACCCCCACGCCACTTCACTCTTGGACCTTCATGGCTCACTGTAGCGAAGACTGCTACTACTACTATTACTACTATTGATGCCATATTCGTCATCATCATCATCATCATCATCATCATC
>JAYRCB010000388.1:147777-175992 GCA_036026315.1 Trachelus stipa
TAGCGAAGACTGCTACTACTACTATTACTACTATTGATGCCATATTCGTCATCATCATCATCATCATCATCATCATCGTCATCGTCATCGTCATCGTCACTCTACCTATCACTATTACCACTGCTGTTCGATACTTCATGACTGTTGGCTTCTATCCGTCACCTTGGGATTACTAGGTGGATATGTAGTCTCGTGAAGTTACCGTTTCAGGAAGCATACTCATTTAAGTCCCATTGAAGTGTTACGTGCTACTAATGGGCATTGGAGGATATCGGCATTGAATTTGGGGAATTTTATTTTTGTCAATTTTTTGAAATTTTAAATTGTCATGAGTACATCAAGGATATGTGAATTATTTTATAAGGTCTTGTGACACAAAGGAATTGACCTGGGACCGGAAATGGATCGCGGGATCTTTTCGGTTGGTCGACCGCGCCTGGTCTCGGTTCGAATCTTATGGGTATAGAGGATGAATTCGCTTTTTTTCTTTAAATTGATTTTGGGGGATTCTCAAGATTGGCCTTGAGGGAACTTTGGACGATTTGAGACTGTGACAATGGAAACTGATTTTTTAAGTATTTTATTGACAGTCTTGCGATACACGTGTCCAGGGATACATACTTTGACTCGTCTAGTAACATTCTCTTATTTACCCTACAGCTATAACTCCCTCTTGCCTTGACCTCATTTATCCCTAGATTCCATATTACGGAACGCATAAGATACCGTAAAGAACGTACCGTTCGAGTCAAGGATCCATGAAAGCATGCGATTTCAGATAAGGACGCTTCCATGGATTTCTCGTGCCGGTGCTTCATGCTCAGCAGACGATCCGGTCTTTATTGGTTTACAAAAGCAGGAGAGAAAAAAAGTTATAACAAACTAGAAAATTCACACTCGGTAAAACAGAATATTCATTAGTCGTAATATCTAGTTGGTTCAACGTTGTTCTATGTAATGAAAAAATTACCTAGATAATATTACTAGCGATACATATCTCTGTGTACGGTAAACCATCCGACCACGTGCTGTCGTCTGACGTCTATTAAACTCTTCGCACTGTCATCGACAGTTCTGATACTTTTGACAGCTCCGACACTTTTGACGTTTGTCCAACGTCCGATTTCGTAACAAACTACCTACCTACCGTCCCGCCTATCAGCAGTATTGTCGCTCTTCCTTGTGGACTCTCCATGAGGTATTCGATAGCCCGCCAAGGGTCGTCGACCGCAGGTGCTGTGCGCCTCTCATACCTTGTCCATTCTCACTGGCTGAAAAGCCATCCATCCTCTTTCTGCGTCGTAAAAACGCGAGGCGTTATTTTTGTACAAGCCAATCGTTAATTCGTCATTTGTGATACAGCCTTTTCTTCCATACTCATAATGCCGGTCACAGCTAAAATTGAATATGGTAGAACTTAGAATTTCAATATTATGTAACTTGTCGAGCTCATACATAAACTTTTTTTAATTTACAATTACGTCCTTCGATCGAATTTAAATTATTTATTGATTTATGTTTCGGAATTAAAATTCAATCCAATTGTTAAAATTGCAGCAGGTAGCCGATTCATTTGTATTCTATTCAATGTACTGATAATAATCGTTTATACTCATATGTTACACACGTGTCATAAGGTTATCGTACATTTTGCTCAACAAATTGTGCCTTGATAATAAATGTGACAATAAATTGCGTTACGTTCCTGGTAAGCTTGGATTATATTTACAAGGTCTTATAACTGCTTCCTTATTGGTGCTTAATAGTACACACGTGTGTTCAAAGTCATGAATGTTTATGTGTTCATGCATATCAGTGCATCTAAGGGAATGATCTTCTTGACGTATTAAGAGCATTGTCCTGGGGAATATGAATTAAAATATTTATTTTTTTAATTAAAATCCCGAAATAATTGCATATCACGTTTTATCTACCCACCCGGTATATTATGGGTATCAGAATTAAAACAGAGAGACAATACGTTTCTTTGCATACTTGATTCTATCTGATGTCGTTGGGACGAATCGATTCCTCTCGACGATACGACACGCCAGAACCTTTCAGTATAATTTTTCTCGTTCCATGTAATATCTCAACCCACGCGCCATGACATTAGCGTCACCCGTTAGAAATCTTCAGTCGTTCCAGACGATATAATATTCGTATACGACCAACAATAGATACAAATAAATAAGATATTATAAATTACAAAATTAAATTTTTTTTTTCTTGGAAGGACCTCTCCGTCGGTATAGACCAGGGCGGAGCTTCTGTCGCCGTTAGAGGATTCGAATTTCAAGCAGCCGTTAGAAATTTTAAGCGTTTGGATGGCTTCGCGTACTGAAGGAAGAAGAACTGGGAATTGCGTCTTATTAGGATAACAATAGCGATAATTTTTCTTGTTTCTTAATACTTCTAACGGCATCGCCTACTGTTTATTCTAACGTCCACGTATATGTCTAATTTCTTGCTCGCCGTGACCGTAGGAGTTTGGCATTCGTAACTTTTCTTCATCATCCCTCCTGCTACGTTTGGCGATTGCTCCTCGAGGCAGAGCTACCTAGAGTCCACAAAATCGTAGGCCGGGGCCTGTTAAACGTATCATGAAACTCTGCGCTATAGAGACTTTAGGTAAGGGCTCGACAGGACGATGACCTCACCACGTGGCGAACGGTGTGTCTACCTGGTCAAACCACCTTACTTCGTAACCAATTCCAGACGTGGATCGTTGCTCCTAGGCTTTTCACAGAACCACCAGGTACCTAATTCTTCACTTAGATCCTCTGGAAGATCGACTTTTCATCTTGAGGTTGGTTGAGAATAACACGAAAAATGATCTGAAAAAAATTGAACACGTTGTACCTACACTGTTTTTAAGAACATCAAAGATTTCGATGATCGGATCATTTTTGAAAATCTCAAAATTACCTGGACTAGGTGCAAATATTTTTTAATGATTTTCTATTTTTCTTCAGCAATCTCACTCTGCTCCTTAGGATTCTTCGGTAAAACGCTCCAGGCTGCTTATGCATCATGACTGTTCTGAGGTAGGATTTGAACCTTGGTCCTCTTCCGGGATGGTACCTTTTTTTGGGACCTACAGTGTATACATATATACATGTACGGTTACATGGACAAAGACATATGTAAGGAGACATTTGTTTTCTCTCTTTTTAAATTCCCTACGGACTTTTAGTATCTTCCAGGAAATACGTTATCTCCCCTGTCTCTTGTTTCACGATAGTCTCTTTTTCAACGAAATATAAATGACTTGGGTAATGACTGTCGCACACGTCGCGTGCATCGAATTCTGATGACCCTTCAGGATGCGTTTATGTCCAATCAGCAATGGTTCGCTCTTCGTCGACGTATTATATATACATACATATAAATAATATTCTATCTTGACGATGACGTTGATACCAGCTGAGGTAGCAAATTTTAATTGTGCACGTAAACCGATACCGTATTACTGCCAGCTGGTGAATGCGAAACGTTAGATCAGCGTTCCGAAGATTGGAGGACTCCTGGTGCATTGACCGACACTTACTACTACACGTACTCTTGGATATTACGTTCAAGAGTAATGGTGATACTTCCTTAGGTAGCGCGTGTCAGGACGCATGGAGGACCCAAATGCTCGGCCAACGCAACGGAAGAAAATTCTAACGGGTGGGCATGCGGCGTCAGACGTATCGTGGAGAGATTAGAAAATCACTCATCACTTGATATTAGAATGATCTTTGGTCACGGAAAAATTTTTTATTCAAGATTTGAAAATTATCAATAGTCTGTATTTTGTTTTTTATAAAATTAAAATTACTTTAAATTCATCGAAATACACTGATCATTAGGCGAGTTTCCAATGCCAGAGATACTGTCTTAGCTTGCTTGGTCTAACGATGAACAAATATACTCTGTGTCTCGTAATATTCGCACTCTCAGTTAAGGGACTGATGACGAGCTATTTGCTTAGTACGTGTATTTAGGGAAATATTGATTGCGGTATGCGATAGTGTAATAAGAACCACTGTGTATGTAAGTTTAAAAGTTATGAGGGCTTTACGTAAAAATCAAAATGGGGATTGAGATTTAGGAAAATATTTCAAAGGTAATCGTGGTTGGTAATATAATTGTTATTCATTCATTGGTAAATTGTTCTAGAAGGAATTATACTTCAAACATAACGATTTATAAGTACAGGAATTTCACGTGGAAACGGGGCTTAAGCTTGTAGGTGAGCATACGACTATATTTAGTTTATATATATATATATATATATATATATAGCAAGTATTATCTTAGCTGGCAAATTTCACGCGATACCCCAATCTACTATTAAGAAATGAGGAAGTTTCTAGAAGGCGAAAGCGAAAGCAAAGATTAGGCCAAGAAACGTAAAGGATAGCAGATCGTGTACACAATGACGTATTCTTCTGTGGGGTTCTTGACCCCAGAGGTCCTTGGTCGGAAGCACTAACCCCCCCCCCCTCCCCCTATAATTTGCATTTATTCTACATCAGTAGCAAAAAACGAATTCCAGTATTTCCACCCACGCGATCACTATAATCAAATTTGTTGATTAATTAAAAAAAAAGGTTTCGATAGAAAAAAAATGTTGTACCACAATTTCACCATGTCAAAATCTTGATCTTGACACCTACCGTAAGCAATATCAATTCGAATGATTGATCGTTCGATCAATCTGATGATCGATAATAAAATTATTATACAATCCCTCCTTGATCTTTCTCCGATCCATTGGAATCAGTAAGGAGACATTTTCTTCTCATCATCAACATGATCAGCTCATCTTTGCCGAAGCGAGACGCACTTGGTACTTGGTGTAGGTAAAAGTCAACGCCTGTAAGACTCGACGACCACCGACGCCCAGCGTCGTTTCTGAGACTCGCTTATGATTCATACAGAGATGGCGTAGGAAGTGTCACGCTTGGACGCACCAGAGATCGCTGAACTATCACCGGGACCCCATACCTAGCTGTACTAAGTGACGTAATTTAAAGTACCTTCTCCCACGACATGGTCAAGGTACTTTTGTCCAGTTTCGGAGTACCTTAGGTAAAACAAAGTTACGTAAATTCGCGACGAATAAATTGACTCTAATCTCGCAATTTCTTTTGATACCTAAGTGCTAAAAGATACGAGCCAATAAATCCTGTCTCGGCAAAGACAAACTGGCGTGCTTAGAGTCGAAACGAAAGGATGGAACGCTTGGTCCATTTAATTGGGATTTACAGTAGATTTTAATCGCCGATTAAAACGGAGCAGTTGAGCCTCGAATACTCTTGAGTAAAGAAAGGTCACGTGGTGCCATTGATCTTTCTCTACTTTTATATCTTACGGTTCACTCTTCCCTTTTATACGAATCTTCGTCGACCATGGTACCACAGCTTTTCTCGAGATCGTCGTAAGATTCTTGTGCTCTGTACGAGCTCAGCGAAACACACGCGTGAAGTATTGAACGACCTTGAAAAAAAAAGAAATATATATTGACAAGGATCAAAATCGATTGGAAAAAAAGGCTGATACCAAGCCGAAGATCATGAAAGTGTTACGCACGGGCAAGGAGAAACTGCATGCCTAAGGAATGCACAATGGCGCATTATGCATAAACACCCGCTGTTTACTTAACTGGCCCTGAACCCGGACGTGCGTCTCTCTTGAAAGCCCGATACTAGGTGGATATACATAGCCAGCAATTTACCGCTATGTATTATCACGAGCAAAGGCACTCTCCGCCCCACCGACTGACTCTTGCTGGATCCAGAGAATCACGTTGGGAAGTCTCTTTGTGAATAGACTGCGCGGAATTACCGTTAACGAAAGGAGCGTTCGGGACACGAGAAAGTCCACCAAGTGCGCCATCTACAAGTCTCTTTGTATTCCATGACTGAACACGAGTATAAGAATCTAAGGGGAGTGTAGTAACAATTATAAAATTAAATATGGATACCGATAATGGTATAGACTTCGTATTTTGATTAATCGGATTAAAATTAAGAATGGTTATATTTAGATTTTAATTATTATCACATCGACCGCTAGGTAATATGCACCCGAGTTGCGATGCAGTTATGACGATATTGTTGTTCCGCAGAGGTAGTCGAACTCATGGCGACCGGCTGACCTAGAGTTTCCTCGCGTCGAAGTCCCGTGCGCCAACCTGGGCCCCTGCTCGTCTACCTTGCCTTTCCTTTCTTCTGACATTAGGTTCGCGGTCTTCCTGGCTGGGTCTGCTGGTGAGAACCTCCTCCTTCGTCTCCTCCTGCTCGGGTATAGAAGGAGTGCCCACCTCTTTCTTCTTCTACTACTTCTTCTTCTTCCTCCTCTTTGTCGCTGCGCCCTCCCTTACTCCTGATGCTCCTTTTGCGTCTCCTCTACCTCTTCTCTCTGATCCCCACTCGACGTCTCCTGGTACCGCTCTCTTCTTCTACCTGGAAAGAAACAGGAACCGAGTCAGGCTATGACATAACTGGTCTCTTGCGGTACCTTCGACGACGAGCCTACATTACGTGATCACTCGCACGCACTTAGGAACGGGGTCCGCTAGTCGTTTTGTCTTTGCGCCAATGAGCGTTCGCTTGGCTGGAATTTAGTGGGACAGGAGCTAGTAACTGTTTAGGGAATCCCATTATGAAGTCGGAAACGATAAGCCTAGATATAAATTGGACAATGAGAAATCTCACGTAGTACATACGAATTCAGATTATCAGTCCCGATGGATCTTATGTGAATCTCAGTTTTTTAATTACCTTAAAAAAAAAATTTACTAAGACAACAACCATGTGGTTTGAGTCTGTGCTAAGTAGGTAATTCGAGGGTAGTTTGAAATTCAGACTTTATTTTTTTAATACAAGAAACGTACTCGTACTGTGATTTCTTCTTTAACGTGACGTGCGTGCCACTGCGAGAGAGTCGTCTGTACAGTTAAGAGTACCGTTTTGGAAACGGCCAAGAGTTAATCGAAGAACGAAGCAATTTTCTGCAAAAGAGGCCATCGGCCAATGAGAAACTCTTCGGTATAACGAATGAAATGGTGAACGCGTGAAAAAAGTAACGGGCCTTTTCATACGAGTTGTGTATACGTATATTATATCGATATACCCGCACGTATACAAATCCACGTGCCCGACTAGGTAACGGCGCATATACACGGTAACGTCATCGAAAGAGGAGTAAAGCCAGTCGCCGAGATTCGTAAAGCCGCCGAAGAGAAAGTCGCCGATTGCGAAGGCATACGCGGGATCCGTTATATTGGAATTCGTTCGTACGAAAGAGCCGTTATTCGCGGCCCACGTTTGTTTACGAGAGGGCCAAGCCCGAGGGGCGAAGGGGAAGGCGGGGAATAAAGATGAGACACACTGTAGATGGTAAAAGAGGCGGAGGGGGGGGAAGCGTTGACACGAGGGGGTCAGAGGGCAAAGGACGAGCAGCCAATTAGTCAGCCGAGCTGAGCTCTCGGCGTTTCCTTATTAATTATGAAAATAGCTCCTCGCTCCTCTGCGTACAATGAAACGGCGCGAAGTTTGCGCGGGAGGATTTTGAATTATTTCACGCAATTACGCAAAGTTCGTACTTCAGGAACGATTTTCATAATCGCGCAAATTGGATGGATAAAATGAATTTTCGAAATAGAAAACCAAAAAAAAATAAAATTTTATTAAATTTTATTAATCGTATAACGGTTTGACGCCGATTTCTATATCCTGATTATACATGGGTATAGCCCGCAATTAATTTGGGAATTATGAACGTCATCGTCAGGATGAGAGACAACCACTTCAATTAAGCTATTGTTTACCGAGTGCGGATTTCCACCTGTTTCTTTTTTTTTTCCATTTTCTCCACGTTCACAGACTTCCGCGCGCGCTCGTACCTTTAATGGACAAATAGTAGCGTTCCCATTGAACGCGACAAAATGTCATTTTCTATGACGACAGACCTGCCCTGTCGCCTATTGTGTACCCAGGCGAGCCATGCTTGGTTGAAGCTGATAAAATATAATTTCTACCATCCCATTCTACACGTCGCCATTATAAAGATTTGTCGTCAAATTTTATACCTGGTGATCGTGAAATATTTTTTGCGACACATTGCGTAACTCGTACCTGCATACGTGTAATCTTTGGTAATAAATATTTCAAAGATTTTTTATCCAGCGGATACATGTATCACGTGACCCAACTGGCTATCAAGTTAAAAATTCGAAATGAGACACGCTAATGTATAGTTGGATATAATGGGACATAGTGGGAGGTGTCCCCCCCCCATAATTTGATAAAATTTTCAGTTTATTGTTATATACCATCGTGAGTCCCACCCCTCGGGGCAGCGTTGCTTCGCCAAGGGAAGCGGTTGTTTTGATGAGGTGTTCAGCCGAGAATATGAATATCTTATTACTCTATAAATATTCATGAAGCGTCAACGTATTTTATAGATTCCGGGTATACACGATATATATATATATATATATATATATATATATATATATATATATGCTCAGTTCCAGTCCCTGCCAGATAAAGGTGCATCCTCATATTACCGTTAAACCTCAAATTTTAAACCTTAAGGCATCAAGGAATTGGGCAATGGAATTTTCTTGTTACTTCTATAGCGGTTAAGGGACAGTGCTGCCCCACGGCGGAATAATCTAGCAACAGAAAATTGGCCGACTCTAGTGTCGTTGATTCATCACGGTCAATGTCATCGACTTAGCCAGCAAGAATGCGAATGTCGTTTTACGACCAAGGGATGCGACGGGTGGAGTAAGAGAGGGTGGTTGAGAAAAAAGAAGAAAGTTTAAGGAGAAGCTTTTCTCTGGTAGAAACGTAAAACGAACGACGGCCTTACTCCGTAAGGTCAGTCAATGGCACTAATGCAGTTAGGCGCACGAACGGTCCGGATTTTCGTTTGAGCATGCGCGATACGATATCATCGACAAAAGCTCTTTTTGAATGTTACCTCGGTGAGCGTGTGCTTTGTAGAGCTTTTTGTGAGGGTAGCGTGACCAAGGATGCCGGGTTGCCTACGGATCGAAGGAGTACGAGAGCTTTCGACACTGGTGCGCATGCGCCGAAAGCTCGCCAGGCCCTGTTACACTGTTTGATATCGCGTGCATTGCTGACGTCAGTTTTCGAACATGTGTAGACAGACTTTAATCGGTGATCGCATATACGCTATGTGATTCCTAAAATTGCTTTGAGGGATGAAATTAATTTTTTTGAAATTTTTTTTCGAATCCAATATTTTTGCCGTTATTTGCCGGTGCTTGAGGCACGATTTTGGAAAAAAGATTTGTCTGTTCACGAATTTTTTATTCTTAATCAAAAACTTTTTTGCTGGTCAGTTTGTGGTTTTGAATTTTTTTTTTGAGTAATCTCTCAGGTCGAGTTACGCTTTTCTTATTTTATCTCGTCGAAGATGCTAATTTCTGATTACTTATTGCTATGTCGTAATGCTTTTGGGTTACAGCGATTCTCGTGCTTAAATATGAATATGTAACAGACTACTAGGTTAAGAGCAAGGTCGTCACGAAAGAGATTTTGACCCAGAAAACCACTCTCACTTTCCCTCTTCGGAGTCTTTCTGGCTCTATCAGTATGTATCGACTCATCAACACTACATACTCCAAGTGAACGTATGTAGTACCGCACCCACATGACTACTTACTTGACGTCCACATATCCTCATTATATGCGTATTTCCTCATTACAATATCAGCCGAAAGGTCCTTGGATACTGACTGAAGAAATAATAATGAAATTTGATAAAATTATCAGTAATTAAAAAAAATCCAAGCCACCCTCCCGCTATCTACTTTTACAATTCAATGAATATTATAATTTTTGATAATTGAATATTAGAAAAATAGGATTATCGAAAAAAAGCATAATTTCCATCAAACTCCAATTAATAAATTTGAATTAGAATTAAAAAATTAAAAACAAAATCAGCGTAGAACAAATCTTATGTTCTATGTTTAATCGAGTATCGTGAAAAAAATTTTTAGAGTAAAAAAATTTTCAATCAAGTGTCAGTTAAATTGCTATTAAATTTTTGTGTTTTGTTAAAAAAAATTGTATAATTTTATATAGAGCTTTAATGGGTGAGTTTGACCGGAGTCTATACGAAATATCCAGTGTAAATGGGCCTGGGGTGTCACGGTGCGAGGCGTCCCGGGTTGCCATCTGGTGGCGCATCCCCTAAGTTCACCGACGTTCCCCATAAGTGCACCACCGAAACGAAACGTCAGTTCCGCCAACCCTGCGTTTTCCGTAAAAAGTGTTCCGCGAAAAGAGACAAAATACCAAAAATACACCACACAGACACGCGTTACACAGATACGATAAACGTAATCGGGTATCTGATTGATTAAGTCGTGTTAAAAAAAATAGAAAATCGAATCGTGTTACTGCTACTGCTGCTATTAACGTTAACGTTACTGTCACCTTCTCGCTCGTCGCAAGCTTCGTTCAGTGACAGAACGCACGAAATCGAACAACACGTCTACGTGAAATTCCGCGTATAAAATTTTACCCCTAAATTAAAAAAAAAGGATAATGGGTGAGAATACGTGCGAATTAATTTGACAGACTTAAAAATAAAATTTTTTACAAAGGAACCTTCTCATCAGCTGCCCTCTTTTAACAAAGTAACAAGCCCCGATCAACCCCTATGGGTACACGTGCTAAGTTTACTTATTTATGGAAAAATCAACGTATTGTTACAAAAAAAATTAATTTATTCTGTGTAAAGTATACTTCCAACAGTGCCTACTTCATTGTGATATCCGGAAACGCTGATCCACCCTATACAATTCGATTTTTTTCAATATTGATTTAAAATAATAGAATGAAAAAAAAATTTTAGTATCAGATACAATTGTTTGTTCCAGTGTTACCAGTCGAGTGTGGAAATTTCATAATTTTTGTAAAAAAATTCTCCTAGGATGCCACAATAATTTCTACCCCTATTTCTGAAACAGATTCGTAAAATTTATTTCGGCAAATTCTAGGATATCAAAGATTACTTAGCTGTGCCCGAACAAGTATTTTGGCAGCATTTCCAAAAGACCTGTAGCAAGTAGATCTTAGCCACCCGCTATATAGATTCATTAGAGGAGATCATCTTGTTGACGTAAAATTCTGTAAGCAATTGAAACGGTGGTTCGTTAACGTACTGAAAATCATCCTCATCATAATCATCCTTGACATTCGTAGTTTTGAAAATTAAAAAAAATTCATTATCTCCCTTACATTGAAAACTTGCCCTAAGCAAGCTCGGCAATGTCGCGATAGACAAGTCCCACTGACCTATTGACTCTCTAGCCTGGTCTCAACGCTTCTCCACCCTGCCACTAAAGGCGCGTTCGTGCAACTAAGGTCGAGTACCCAAAGCCTGGTCTTATGCCGCGTTCACACACGAGTGAAAAGAGAAGAAGAAAAGAGTGAGACAAATTTCCCATAAACCGTATAAAAGTCAACGTGTATACCAATGAAGTAAGATGAAAGAATTAAATTTGAAAAAAAATCACTATAAATTCCTCGACATTTATTTATATATTTTATAAATTTAATTATCAAGCTCGAATCTAAAAGCTCACCAGAAAATTTACTGGATCAAATTATTGCGCGCAGAGATTGAAAAATAATAAAATCAAGAAAAAAAATGTAACTTCAGGGATTTCAAAACCTGTAAACCGCATAGCTATAGGCTTTGCCTGTGCTAAGTAACCCAAGCAAGACTGATTTAATTAAAGTAATGCGAAACGCGTACTTGGTGGTTACCGCTGTATTTATAATTCCCAGGTATTAAGTCCTACGGGCTGATTTTCATTAACGGGGTTTACGCTTTGTTTGGTTTGACGAGACGAGCTGTCTACCTCGTTTGCAATTAGTCTCATGTGTATAGCCTTGTTTTTCCCTCTAGTTACATCCACAGCCATAAACTATAGGATTCTCCGTACATCGATATCACAATTTTACCTAAATTCTCCCAAAAAAAGTTTTTTTTATAAATAAAATTCCCAACAGTCATTAGCATAAAATAAAAAATATACACATCTGGGGGTGCGGTGAAGTCATAAATGTTGTGGAGGATGAAGAATGGGATTATGAGTGCCGGTGAAAATGGGGGTTGATACGAGAGGGTGGAAAGGAGGGCAGCAGCGTAGGAAGGAAGGGCGAGGCCCAAGGGCTCGTCGTATGAAAAAAAAAATTCCTGGCGATCCTTTTTTTTTCGCAGGTCGTTTTACTGCCGTAGTTCTCGTTAGGGATTCGCCATCGGAGTGGGGACGTGATATTAAATAAAATTAAAAAAAAAAGCAAGGGAGGAAAAAGGAAAAAAATAGACACAAAGGACTTTTCCAAAAATTTGGATTGTGCTACGAGAACGACTAGCCGATCATTGTACATGGGGCTGGATTAATTATCTACGTACGGACTGCAAAGAGAAGACTGATAATAATCGTCGGACTGAATTAAAATCGCGAACAACAATGGCCTTAATGTCGAATCTAATCCTTAATAGTCTTTTAAGAGGGATGAAGGAGTCTTACGCGTTGAAATACAATACGGATGACACGTGGGTAATTAACGATGTATATAAATGTTGAGACTTGGATGAACAGCTTAGTAAAATTTCTAATAAATATTGATAAAAATATTAGTCGAATATATAGCGTATAGATAAAACCGTATAAATTAATAGATAAATTGAATTCGAGTGAAATATTAGCAGGTGACTTGTATATATTAATTGAGTGATTAATTAATTAAGAGATCGTCTACGACGGTATAGGAACAGTTGATTATGATTTTACGAATTTAATGCACATATGATTCGTTGTCGTCTAGTGTGAGCAGACCTTAAGCCAGCGACTAAAAATTTTAATTACGTTCAATTATTAATCTGAACTGGATCGATCTGCCGTATAGACAGACACAGATGAAGAAAAAATTTATAGGCAATCACGAATTTCGAATCCGCTATAAATTCACCCCAAGTAAATAAGTAGTGTCTAAATAAACCCGCGTATAAAGTTCGAAATACATTTTTAAAAAATATACTGCTAAACCAAAAAAAAATACTCGCGAGTCCTCGATTACAGTGTGATTCGTAAGAACTTTGTACATATATATAAATCCTCTAAAAAAATACCGAAAACCCAGAAAAAATTAACATGGCAGAAACCGCGGGTAGTCCAGGTACAATAGTACCGGCCAACAGTCCCCAGCAAACCCAACAAGCCGCGCCGCAACAGGCGCAACAACAACAGCAAACAACCCAACAAACCCAGGCCAGTCAACAACCACCGGACATAAGCAGTTCTCAACTGGCATCTCCGCCAATCACAGGCACAGGTACCCTGAAAAAAAAAATCCCAAAATAATCATTACCAAAAATCGCACTCGAAAATATTTTTGTCGTACAAAAACAAAAACTTTTTTCTTCATCGATTCACACATTTATGTTAAGTAGCCAGCTAACCTAAAGAATCGGGTACTAGACGGAGATTGTTCAATTTATGCAGAAGGGGTGGGTGAGGGGGTGGGACAGACGCCTATCAGAAAGAGGGGAGGGGAGGGTAGGACGCCATCACTGTGTTCGTGCTAGCGGATCTGTCGGTCAAGTAACGGACCAGTTCGGAGTACCGCTAGCATCAGGCTCTGACGCGGTTACCGAAGACCGTTACTTTGCTTGGATACCACGTGGTGTCTCAGCACCATCCGCGAGTATAGTAGTCAATCGTGTGGCTACGGCTGAATACGTGGTGCTTGGCCCGAGGCCGACTGCTTTGCTCTCCCCTCTGGCGAGGAGGGTTGGAAAATAACGATGCAATTTTACAGCACCTCGTGCGGCTGTAACGAGCTCGACGTTTCGTCGCCATTTTAATTACCGACGAGCAACGGTTAACGTTACGGCATTTGACACGAGTTTTTAGAACGTTGGTAAAGCTGATAAATATTTCATTCGGTATACCGTAGTCTTTATTTATTTTTTTTCTCATTATTGTTGCTATTTGGACACATTGAAAATAATTGGAAGCCCATTGACGCTTTGCTATAAGCATTGATAATTGGGATCTAGGGGGTGTGGATTATTGTTGGATTTAATTTGTGTCCCAATTTGGAAGGGTGGAGGGAATTAAAAAATTTTATACCGATATCTGATAGTGGTATGGCATATTAATAATTATTTTTTTTTATAAGGGGGTATGATTATTTTTAGGGGTGTTGCTAGGGGTGGGAAAATCTTTAGGGAAATTTTCTTGTCGGGTAGAAAATGTTGGGTGGGAATGTATTGATTGGATATTGAAGTCAATGTTATTTTTACAGTTCGGTGATGCTCCAGTGTGTATATTGGTACGCTGATGTGATGAGATGAACGCTGGCGTATTACGTAATTGAAATTCGTGTTATGCAAATGCTGAGGGAAAAGTGTCTCGAGATTACTATGTCACATAGCGGTATGAGCAGGGGCCCAAAACAAGCTGCGAATTTATTTTTAATACTCAGTAATCGGCGCCTAGCACGGCGAGCACGAGTAATTATCAATATATGCTATGACGTCATTAACAGGGAATCGATAATGCGATGAGAACTCAGACGGATGCTTTTTCCTCGTGTATCCCTTTGGTCCCTGCTGTTGGGTATGCCGTTGTACATAGGGCCGTATCTCGTTAACACTTACTCTAGCCCCTACTCAGATTTATCGCGCTAATAAGCTTATAGTGTTAATGAGACATATGATAGCGAAGCCCTTCTCGTAAAACACGACCCTGGCCCTATTCACCATTGCACGAATAGATCGGTCGCCATTTTGACTAGACACTTTGATGTATTTAAAAAAAAATCCATAACCTCAATTGCACTGTTTTATCCGTGATTACAGATTGCTCGTGCTTTTAAAACATTAAACAAAGAAAAGAGAGAGACTTTGCTACTTAAACGAAATTATTGTTTTATTTGCATAAAGCCCAATTTATTTTGTAATAAACGATTTTTTCTAACGCTTTATTCCTATTAGTCCGCATCGTCTTGGTATTACGTATCGTGCTCGTCAGTAGGCCAAGAGTTCGATGGCCCACAGCCTTGCAAGGCCGGTCAGTCACAATCATTGACTTGCGAGAATTCCCAAGAGATGGCGCTGACGGCCGTATAAGAAATGACGGTTTTTTAAAAAACTGCATTACCTTACGATGACTCAAGTTACCGACGCATACAATTCGCTCTGTTTTATCGACGGAACGCAACGGAAAGACAGAATCACGATAACGTCGATGAGGCAACCCATGTCGTAACGAGGCATTGACTTCTTCGCTGAAAAGCGCTCAATGGAAATGTTGTTCGTTGCGATGAAAGAACACCGGAAGAAACGTGCCGTTTGTCATGTTGAGCTTTGAGCTTTCTCGCTCGCCCGGTCTGTCACCCTGAAACAAATATCATGTGAGATAACACGACAAGAACTTTGAACAGCCGTCGCAATATAATTCTTGGACATTATACTGTATATGAGAAATGAATAGAATTTAAAAAATTTTTTGTTATCGCTCGTTTTGATACTGTGTGGTCGTTATAAGACACTGTTAACGATTTAATGGATGAAATTTGATTACGTTACTCCGGAAGAATCTAACCTCGTCCGTGTAAGTCGTCACGAGAAAGTACGTCGGCTTTGATGCAAGAGTCGTTCTTTATTAATGTGCTCACCGCTTACGAGACGTTTCTTGACCGTTTAGCCGCTATTATCAGGGCGCCAACAAAGGCGCTTCCTTTTTTGTACCCTGTAAATTGCAAATAATGAGTTATCGCAGTGTCGTGCAGTTAATAAGAAGTTCGCAACACGAGTACTAAGAATCGATCTATAAAACCTTGAAATATATAGTGCGATATTATATCCTGACCCAGGAGCTTTAGGAATTTCATATCTGTTGAGCCTATACGGTATCGTTAAAGCATACCATGAACGAAAGACGAGCCGAAAAATAAAATTAAAATTAAAATCAATAATAACATAAAGTATAATTCTCTCCGTGAAATTATTAAACGTAACTTGCGATTTAAGCTTTTTAAGCTCGACCAAGCTTCGGCTCGTGCTTAATATAGAAGCTTCTGCGTTCTCATGTTCGCTGATGATGCGTTTGCTTATGTCTCTTTTGTTTTTCCTTTTTCTTGATATTCTTTCCTTTCTTCTTGTTTTCTTCCGCTCGTATAATCGTATATTTAACCACCTCTTTTTTTCTCATACTCAGTTCTTTCTATATTCTCCGCATTTTTATTACTCGCACCACCCAATCCCAGGGATCCGTGTCTTCCAGCTTTGCGGAGTATCTCTGAGTCCACTGTAAGTTCTACAATACGGCCGAGCAGGGACGGCCGATCCGCACGGTGAGCCGGAGCAAAAGAACGCCGGTTGCAAGACAAGACTTCCCATTGCAACATGGCGCGCCGACAACAATCACTTCTTACGTTAGTCCAGGCTCCCAAACGCCTGCAAGAAGATAATGGTCTTTCAGACAGACACAACTCGTGAACCGGCTACGTTAGATCGTGATACATACAATCCGATGGGATCCTCAGCACTCTGGATAAAATACTGATCCGGTTTTAGCATGCCTCTTTGACCCCGAACCCTGCGTCCAGGCTCTAGTCTGACTCTAATGGAGTAGCCCGTTATCCATCTTTGGTAATAAGGACAAATCCTTACCTGTATCTCCTTCTCACAATGGTTTCTTGCCTGCGACCAAAGATATTATCCCTCTCGCCATCTACCGTGCAAAAGGAGCACTCTATAAATGGCCGCGTGCGCAGACCACGCTTACTAGCGTTATTGCTGAAAAGTAAGAGAGAATGAGAAGCAACAATCGCAATCCTTCTTAATAACAATACTCACTCCATCTTCAGCTGAACTCCTTACTTGGTTAGGGGCTTCGACAGGGTCAGGATTGTGCAACCATCGAAATCGGAGATTCGACAGGTTTCTTGATCGACCCAAGAATCACGTGACTGAGTCTTGCCTCATCATTTTTTTTCCAGCGTATCAGTATATCTTTATTGTACACAGACATTCCTTTGAATTGAGATGAAATTTTCGTATTAAAAATTGCAAATGGTTTTTGATGCAATTTTTGTTTCATTTTTTTAAATTTGTTTGTCGTGATGATTATTTTCTCTTTTACGCTTTCAGGTAAGTTCGTATTTCACATCCTGCCATTTGGACACCTCTTAATGTCTCTTAGAAGGTGGGCGTGTGCTGCATGGTGAGTACGTAGAGGTATTATGTTGCTATATCGATTGATCATTGATCGCCGATACGAGCGGGATTTAGCCGAACAAGATTAGCGTTGGTCTCGAAGTTTGAGCAGGGAGTTGCAACAATCTTTTTATCTTGCCTCAGGGACAACGCGAATGATCTGCCGTTTAAAATTTACCGATATAAAGATTTGTCTCAAGATTCTAATTCGTTGCACAATTGATCGGCGATGTAGACGTTCAATATGTCACGATGCTTCTCTGTCGGGATCGATGCCAAGATTATCCAGATGAATTAATATTTATGTCACTTATATTTTAATTCAGGATACGCCAATCGCATGATCTTTATAGTTACGATCGATACTGCCATCTATGGACTTTGAGCATGAACTAGAAATAGCGTAATAAATAACAAAAGTGACTGTACATTTCATTGGCTTGATTACATGCTTCGGGCTATTTGAGTATGCTACTCGGCTCACATAAATTTATAGATAATACAATGGAATCATATGACTATAGTTTATGGTTAACCAATTGTGTTGGGATATTCGAATATTTGACATAACCTAAAAGGAATCTTCTTATGGTGCTGTATTCAAAAAATCAATTACGCAATTCCAGTTTTTATTCATACAAATTGGCATTATATTGCAATCTTACGCAATTTCTTTGAAACTTTGTATTTTTATATCACATTTATCTCCTTTTTCTTTCATACTTCGTATTGATAATCCCATAACGCGGCCATAACGTAACGTAACGTTGCCCATAGCTATGGGCAAACACGTAAGAAGGATCCATCTGTCAAGCTAGTTGTTGCTTTCTCCGCCCGCGGCGCCAAAATCGTTTCCGGGCCCGGTCCAAGAGTGCGATTTTTTTTCCCCACTACTCAGTCTCTAGACTCGCTCTCGCCCTCGATTTACGCAATTCGCGAAAATCAACCGCACGTCAGACGCTTTTTTTGCCTTGCGTGCCACCATACATAAGAATCACTAGGTTCGCACGCTCTTGGCCTTTTCTTAGGTTACAAATAAAACTAATATTTATTTACTGAGTTCTCCATATATCCCTAGTGTTGATGCAATAGTCAAATTTTCAAAAAAAGTGCTACAAGTATATAGTATAACCCAATATCATATCTGGTCCATTCCCATGAGATCTCTTCTTACAATGAGTCACACTGAGCTCCATTGTATATGGAGTTATAGTTGCACTTATTATATTACACAATGATTTCACTGACAGTATTTTCCTTCCTGCTGAATTTAAGTCTTCGCTATCCAATATAACCATACTATCCACTACGCATCTATCCTAGACATATGCTGTATCATTTATAAATTAGCATATATGCTTTCCCAAGAGAGGAAACATTCTCTTGTAGGGTTGCTACGGAACGTCTGTCTTGAATTGCACTGTTCACCATTTGAATCCAACTACGCAAACCACATGAAAACACCAGAGTATAACCAGGAGGTTATGTTATCTGTACGCTGTGTATACAGATGGATCATAAACCTTACAGTAGGATCTTGCACAATTTGATAGGTTAGATTTTTCTTGTTTCCATGCTACCTAAGTGTAAAATAGAAAGAGTTAATTAACGTACTTCCTTAAGATTTTCAATACTTCAACGTTTACATATACCAATTGGCTTAAACATGCTGGAGGCACTTTACATACTATTTCAAAATCGTATAACCACTCTGGAGCTAATGGCGATCGTTTAACTCGTACGTGCACTTAGGACTGGCTGATCGTTACCTAACCTAACTTAATCCGCAGACCGTTTCGTACAGCTTCTAGGTCCGAGACATTCATCACTATTGGCCAGAGGACATGGTTGCCCGCGAGCTACGAAATCTCTTTTGCTGCCAACTCGTGTACGACCGTAAGATACTCGAATGAGCACGGACAATGCGACTTATCTGAGAAGTATCGCTCGAGGCCCGTTTCGTATTCGTAATACAAGCGCTGAAAATGATAAAGTCGCGTATTATGTAAAAGCTAGAAACGTTTCATGGTTCGCGAGTTCGTAATGGTCGTTTCCTTCCTATCGACATTCTGCCACTTTCCGTCGTAGACGTATTTTCTTGTCTTCATCCTGCCTCTTCTTCTTCTTTCTTAAGAGGACAGAAGCTACCTTTCACCTTAGCACGTCTTTATCCGTCACCATCTTCATCTTCATTTTCAACTTAGACTACATACCGTCGGCTTCATTCATCTGTTCGGTTTAGTTTCGCAGAACCGTGAAGGATTACGATTGGTTGCTTTCGTGGTGAGTGTTAGAATCTTTTTTTATTTTCAAAAGAAACTCAAAGATGGATAGTGATAGATATACATGGAATTTTCCTCGATTTTTTTCTATACATTTTTCTTTATTTTCTTGTTGCATATCTCATACCTAGGTTTTATCGATATAAAGTGGTTGTTCAAGATGACGAATGGTGGGAAAAATTATGATTCTGTCTGTTTCAAGATTTTTGTCTGATTTTACCGACTGTCGGTAAAAAAGGCATAGAAGGGCGAGAGGCGGAAACCTAGTCATGCGTGTCTCTCGGATGACTAATTTCGTCGAAATCCGTTTTAACCATACCACCCGGGCACTGTGAAGAAAAAAAATTGTCTGAACTTTCCCAGATCACTTTTGCACAACGTCTACTTGACAAACTACGGAAAATCCAGCCACCCCAAGAACAATCTAAAACATACATAACCACGGCTATATATCAACAGACGCACCTAATAACCATCAAATTATCCTTTTTTACCGTTTTAACCGTAAATACGAAAAAAAAAGTCATCCCCCTCAATAACCAGTCACGATCATCTCTTTGTGCGTACTCCTCGTCGCTCTAACTAGGTTAACAACAATGACGATTACGATAAACTACCGATACGAGTGTGATAACGTACTCGCGTTATTATTACAGGTTTTGTACGTTGTCCTCTTGGCGTTTTGCCCCGCGCCACGTGTGGTCGTGTACGTGTCAATTTCCGTACGCTATTTTTTCTTTCTTCTTCTTCTCCCAACTTCCTGTCCCCACCACGCACACGAGCAAGCCAATCAAACGTTTTCAAATTATAAACAGTAAAAAAAAACAAAAGATGAAAAGCTTGCAACAAACAATTCGTCCAGATAATAGCTGCCATCTTCCAGCAACCGATCCACAATGGTCGACCCGATAATGGCTACCGATTGATTGTCAAACCGAGTCCCGCCGATGGTGGAGGTGGTTCGAAACCGTAGGAAAGGGTTTTTGGCGGAGTGGCAGCCCCAGTCGAGACCTAGATTTCATTTTCGTTGATGAGTTTGGCCCGAGTCCAGCTCAACTAAATATACTCTCTCCTCTCATCTAGACCGTACCACCTCGCCACGGATGGACGTACAGGACGGACAGACATAGAGACGCGCCCAGGTGCTCACGAGGAACCACCTTCCCCACACGAGTCCAATACAGCAGCGTCCCGACGTTCAATTTTGGCTGCTGTTTAAGATCACCGCTCGTTTAACGTACCAATTGCGTAACTCACGTGTACAGAAATTCACTTTGATGGATTCGCGTATGGTTTACGTTGAAATATACGATATCGGAGACTTTTAAAAATAAGTAGTGGATATTATGGGATCTGTGGTTTTCTGATCTTGCATGTTCTCTTTTCTTTAAAATTTTTTTTCTTTGATATTTTTATTACCTTCGTACAGATTTTTTTTATTGGTACTCACTGCCAGGTGAGGCTGGACTTTTGTTGCATTTTTTTTTATTGCCCTCATGTCCATTGGTCTTTTTGGATACCGCGTACAGGTGTCTCTTATGAATTAATATAATTGTCGATTTATTCGATGTCCAATCAGTGCACCGGTAGGCAGCTGGAATCTTGTTAACCGATGCGATTTCGCGTACGACTTCTTACCGGCTGTTCTTTACATTTGCATATCGACGACTGGACACATGTGCATGCGCCCGAAGCAGGTTGTCGCGTCGCGTGCGGTCTTTAACCTAATTCTTTTTTGCGAGAATTAATACTGCTCAGATTGTACAACTGGCGCCGGTAATCGATCGGGAACAAAGCGACAGGTGTCCAAGTTACTGGTTGGTGATAAAACTGAAAATTTTGTAAAATTGCATGGATTTATAAAGGCAGTATGAAAATCCTTAAGGCGTTACTTCAAAGTAATGACAAAATATTGAAAATTACTCCAAACGTCATATTTTCGTGTTTCTCTGTATACCTTAGGATTTTTGTGGTCCTGGGGAGGATGGGTGGAGGCGGGAGGGTAATTCCTATTTCAATGGTTGGCATTGAAAATTCATTTTCTAAATTTTTGTCCTTCTGCACTTTCGACCGAGTGACATAAAAACCGAATAAAAAAAATTGTCCCTCAGCCAGATACCTCGAGGACCCGGTACACGTGGTTGTGTACAGTCAACTACCCTTATAAATTACCCGAAATAGAACCTGAAGTCCACTGAAAATTCACGACTCACGTACAATCCCGAACAACGGACAACGGGTTGTCGACCGGGAACTACCGTATTTCGTTTAATTTACGGCACTGGGCCCAAGGAGAGTAAGTAAGCCGAGGGCGCAACCTGTGCCGCAACGGCCCTGACAATTTCGCACGGTCAAAGACGTCGCCCACAAAATTACCAAAACGTCCCGTGTTTCAGGTATAACGAAAACCCCCGCGGTTTATTTCAGTACACAGAGCAGATTGCACGAGGGTAAGATATAAAATAAGGGTAGCAAATTTTCTAACCCCTCCAAGAAACCTACCCGATGTTACTGTCGGTCGAAATTTTCGAAGGGTACCACAAGGTAAAATTAACAAATGGGACAATAAGGGCTGGTACGTCACTTTCATCGAGGAAGGGATTGAGAAACAACCCCTTGGGAATTTTACTTTCTCAAGGCACTGTACAGGATTCGAAGCTAACTTTTTAAATGAAAGAAATCGCAGGTTTCCTGTCATTGCGATAAAGATTATCTTTGTCTTTTTTTGTTTTTTTTTTTCGTTTTTTTATCTTTTCTTTTTTTTAATAATAACGTCTACGTCTACCTACGTAACTAGATCTCTTGTATATCTATATATATCTAGTCACTCTGGATGACTTTACGCTAACGGTGTACGGCTTATGCGTTACCGTTACTGTACTTTCATTCGGCGACTGTAACGATGTAATGGGAATGCGCGACTTGAAATATAATTTTAGCCGGCGCTGGCTTTGCGGGTTTAACGTTCGTACGGTAGGAGGAAATATCTTCTTTTTTTTGTTTGCTCGTTTTTTTTCTTCTTTTTTTCCTCTTCTACTTTTCCTTCGAACCTATATTCCAGCATTGCGGAGAAACACGTAATTCGTAATTCTGGTGCGAATAACGGGTGCATCGTGGAACGGAAGAAACGCAGTGTCCGTGGACGGTGAGATAATGAAAAATTGTGAAAATTCATCGTTATGGAAATAAAAAATTTCATAGTTAATTCTTGTACGTAATTGTACGCACTGAAAATATCGAGAATTTCGAAGAATAATTTTCTGGAGTCTTCTAGATGTTCGAAAAGATTGGCAAAAAAGAAAATAAAGGTTTGTGGATCTACAATTTTTATTAAATTCCTTTCTAACGTATCGAGAAGGATAAATCGTCGATGATAGAGCCACGATAATCAAGATGGGACCAATGTATGAGAAAGTGAAAAAGATGAAAGTAACAAAAAAATGTTCAATGATTAAATTAAAAATAAAGTAGAAATTTTTTGGGGAAAAATAAAATGTATAAGATCTTATAATTATCACTGTAAAATCATCTGGGCTAATATACGATACGCGATAGTCATTTTCCGTCGGTATACCACCCACTTAAAGGTGCGTGCTCAGTGAGCGACAAGAACATAGTCTCAAGGAATTATGGGAAAGCCAAAGTCACACCCAAAAAAAAAGCAGCAGTTGGAATAAAATCGTCGACTTTTTCCAAGACTGTTAAGATCTTTCCCTCATAAGTATTCGCCTTCATACTTGCATCGTACGTACGTACCTAAGGACACATAACCTATGCGCATGCGCGTTATTCGTTATTTACCGTTGATCGTATAAAAATTCTCCCACACGAAAAAAAAGAGCTGGGCCCACGTGGCCCCTGGCTAACTGCCTAAGAGCTGCTTTCACGAATTGCACAACAGACGCAACTGCGACTTTTTGGTGACATGAATTTAAATCGGGCCTCTTCGCGTAGGTAACAGTACTTTCGAGTTGTACACCGTTCAAAATGCCGTACTGTCCCACGACTCCTTAGGGCGATGTCACAAAGCAAGACAAAACACATCCGACGACGTGTTACCACCTACATGACTTAATACAGCAAGAAGGTTTGTTACACCTTCGCATTGGAAACCAAATTTGGGTTGTGTTTCAATGAAGGAAAAAAATTATTCAGCCAATCGCTATAAGATTTTCATTCCGTCTATCGCGATTAAAAATTTCGTTTCGTCGCTGCTTTGAAAATCCTCCGTAACGTCCGTGTGGCACACGGTCGCTTGTTTTTCCAAGCTTTATCACTCACAACGAACGACCTGCACTCTGATAATTTTATACGAGATGATTCACTTTTTATACACGATTGAACGGTAATCGAGAATTTTATCGGTCCATTGACCCGAGGTGTTTAGGTGACGTTCACATGTAACTTCGTCGAGAATCTTTTCGCTTCCCTGCATTCGATTAACATTTTCTTTTTTGCGATATCCGAGGTCAATGACTATATTCACGTAACACGTATAAAAGGAACGCACTGTGCTTTTTGAATCTGATCTTTTTATTTCTTGTTGCGCCATGCGTCACACGTTATAATACTTTTTTTTTTATTAATAACACAAATTCGTAACTACCGTTGGCCTTGAGTAAATTGGACAAAATTAAATCAGTTTACCTCATTTTATTGGCAATCCATAAAAAAGACACTTTTTTCAGTATTTAACGTAAAACTCGAAATTAAAACGGTACATATATATATAAATAATTACACTATAATAATCATAATCGAAGATGATCCATGATCTCAAACAAGTGACAATGACCCATTCAAATAGTCCACCCGTTCCCGCCAGCAGCATGGACCCGTTTTTGCTCCAATGGCTCTAGCGGCACTCGGCCTTGTATGTCGGAGTAAAACCGGCAATTGAAAAAAAATTGGCCTCGTAGGACCCAGCGACTATTAACAAAGCATACTCGAAAACAAAAAGTCTCAAAGGTCCCGGAATGACGATTTATAAATTGAGCAATAAATTTAACAAAATTATTATTATCATTAAAATTGACTTACGACGATTTTATGATAACACTGTATGACCCGAGCTACCGATTAAAAAATTCTAGCGCAGTAACGATAACGTACACCCATGATGATTTCTCCGTTTGATTACAATAGGCCGTAACGATGACTCATTACCAAGTAAAACATTGATATCTTAAACAGTCTAACGATCGGTGACTATGTTCTGCCAAGCGTCGCGACGCTTTTACGGAAAACGACCTCGTCCGAACCCACTTTGCATTCTCGACGATAAGACCCACCAGCTGGCTTATGGTGAACCAGCTGAATTCGTAGGACAATTTCCAACTCTCCAAAGCTAGACGCTCACGTAATTCGTTTAACGGAGCCCAGTCTGTCTCTTTTTCATTTTCTCTCTTTCTCTTTGTAATCCAGTGCCATTACCGGTCTCCATTAGCATCACGTTCCAAACCTCGGAACTGGGAAAGGTAGGTCGTTGACAGCAAGTATACAGTATAGATAACTGTAATACGTCGAAAAACCAGCAAACCAACAAAGAAGAGCAAAGAACACTGTAAAATAGTATTTTCACATTTTTCCCGAAGTACACGAGTCACCGAACGTATATACATACACATATATCTCGACGTTAGTCAGCAT
Source organism: Trachelus stipa (assembly GCA_036026315.1). Classification (NCBI taxonomy): domain Eukaryota; kingdom Metazoa; phylum Arthropoda; class Insecta; order Hymenoptera; family Cephidae; genus Trachelus; species Trachelus stipa. Next base: position 172,983 of record JAYRCB010000388.1, read on the forward strand.
CTTCAGAAAAGACTTCCTGGCGACACTCGTATAATAACCATATACAAACCATTCGGCCGCGAAGGATTCATTTATTAATATAACTGACGCGCCCCAATTTTTCATCGTTTCCGTTACTACGCGGACCCACGATCCAAGATGGCCGTTACGCAAAAATTTACGCCTGTCAAAACGACTACCAACAGTCTTACTATACGTTTCCGGACCGGTTATCGCAATTTCGTTCGATTCCGTCTACTCGTCACTGAGTCGAGCCTCGTCCCGAAAGACCTTGACGAGCGTCTTAGACGATTTCCTTTGTTTGAAAAGCGACGGCAGCGACGGAGTCGCAGGCTCGATAGCCCGAATGAAGTATAGTTTCTTCGAGACGAAGTGACATAAGTATTCTATATTGGTTGGCGACAGAAATAGAGCTCATTTCTGGTGACGAGAAGTCTATCGTATATTTCCCACCTTTTAACGTAAGTGGGACAGATCGGTTTTACGCGGACAATTATTATTATTATCAATGACAAATTCGAGGAAACAAATTTTCACTTACGAACAGCTACGACAATTATTTTTAACGTTATTCAACCCTTAGGCTCAGGAGTTAAAATTTATTTAATTTATCCTTCTACGGTTAACTGCCACGTTTTACGTTGACAGGATAGTATCTACTCGATGTATTTATGTAACTATCTCAAATTCTATCAAAATTCTATTAACCAATTTAGTACTAATTATCGCTCGAGTCATTACGCAACCACAGTCAGGAACCCACTAATAATCGTAATTAAACTATTAAGCCTCGTTCACACCGCAGGAATACATTATACCGGGTCAGCCTCTTGTCGATTCTATATACTGTGTTAAATATATAGTAGGTCGGTGTGTATATGGATTTTATGTATTCGTACGTAACTTTAGCGAAAATGAAAACTAGAGTATATTGTACTATATGTACGTAGTATAGATGTCAAGAATTATTTATCACAACTAATATTTAATGGACCTTCTAGTTGGACCAAGGGCCGTTGTAGGCAGTAACGTTAGACAATCCGACAGGTGAGAATGGCGTATTGAAATTTGAAAAAAGGATAAAAAAACTTTTAGAAAAATCAAGCATGTATATTAACAATAGGAAGGAGATACAAGGCAGCTTCTTGTATTTCGATATAATGATTCATCTTTGTGCAAGGTATACGGGAAGTGCACCCTGTCCGTTACGTAATATTTTTGGTTCTCCCATTATTTTCTTAGATACTTCCTTTTATCGATTCTCAAAAAAAAAATCGGGGGAGTGAATGCCCGTATTATGAGATGAATAAAAAAAAAGACATTTCCCTCTTTCCTTTTTTTAAACGTAAGCTCCCATCGTCTCCTCCCACGCTCTCGATCTCGTGAGGATCGAACGCGAATCGAAGACCTAACGGGACGATATCGAGTGTCCGTCAGGAACTATGAGGAACCGTGAGGATTTCTTGAGGAATTGTCAGGAACCGCTAGGTCCCATTGGCATTTATACGTAATATTTTTTTTCATCTTTTTTTAAGGGCTCTCACGCATTGTACGTCACCCGGTATATACCGCGTGGGTTCATTGTCCACGAGTCTCAATTCTACTGTATTGTGTGGAATCTTTTGATGCGCTGCAGGTAGCTTGCTTCGAAATGTATAGAATATCCTATTGGTTATCGGGCTCGATCGATTCGCGTACATTAAGATGGGATCGAATTGATGCCCGATCGATCCATTATCATCTTACCGGTACAATTTTTAGGGACGGGTCCAAATCTGTTACGAAGTTTCGTATTGTTTGATCCTATGAAAATTTAATTAGGGTAGCACCGCTTTGAGAGGGAGGGGGGGGGGTATATTAATTTTTATTTTTATTTTTTTTAATCCAATTCAGGAAACTCCGAACGATCAAAATGTCTAGACATCCCGAGCACATGGAAATTCGAGTAGTTCGAGAGGATTCAAAGGGAATTAGAGACTTACTTCTCTCTTTCTTTCTCTATACTGCTATCGCATTGTATTTTCTCTCTCTCTCGCTCTGTCGGGGGTGTCACAGTATTGGGGTAGGTTCCGAATCTTTTTTACGATCCTCCCGGTTAAACACCTGTTCAGGTTGGACAAGTATGCGTGAACCACATAAATGAAACAGTATTCCAAATACCCCAGAGAGATTGTCGACACCAAGCTGGCCTAAAGCCGCGTTCACACCGTATCAAAACGACCGTTCGAGCGAAGGTCAGTATCGACAGTCCTGAAACTCCAAAAAGATAATAAGAAGGAAAAAGAGTGAGATTGAAAATTTCATAAAAAAAAGAAATTCAGTCAATCATAGTTCACTAAACGTAGCAAACGTACCTTTTATAATGCCCTAAACGAAAAATGGTACCAAACATTGGTACCTGATAAAAGTACCGTCCCCCATGCCCATGACCGTATAAGAAACGACGGCAAATGGACACCATAAAATAAATGACAGAGAGTATACCTCAACCTTTACGACTTCCTTGAGTGACAGTCGAGAGTTTGCCTCCGTAACAGAGTGTCCAAGTTGAAAAGAGAAAAAAAAATTAAAATCATCCTGACCAACAATACCGAGCCCATAAAACACACGTATATTCACCATAGAGGAACAGCGTCGAGACAGTTTTGAGAAATTCCTGAATGAAGATAACAGCGTGGTTATGGTGTCACAGCATCCGAAAGATACAACTCCATTCAAGAGCCATCCCTACCACTCGGCACTGCTGGTTGGGTACCTCATGTTCCAGAGGGTGGGTGGGTTGAGTGGACCTACCCCAACGTGCTCTCTTAGAGAGAGGAACCCTTCCGTTCCAACCCCCTTACGGTACCAACGTTATTTCACTGTCTCTGTTTTTCCTCCCTCTCCCCCACGCCCCTCTTCTTCCTTCCTTCCACCCACCCTCCCTCCCTATTTCTCTCTCTCTCTCTCTCTCTCTCTCTCTCTCTCTCTCTCTCTCTCTCTCTCTCTCTCTCTCTCCCTCTCTCTCTCT
>JAYRCB010000388.1:176092-199509 GCA_036026315.1 Trachelus stipa
CTCTCTCTCTCTCTCTCTCTCTCTCTCTCTCTCTCTCTCTCTCTCTCTCTCTCTCCCTCTCTCTCTCTCTCTCTCTCACTACTCTCGCACTCTCTCCTCCACACTCTCTGCCTCTCTCCCGAAGCACTCTCTCGCTCTGGCTCGCTGCTCCGTCCGAGGGAAAATGGATGGTGGGGCTTTCTGGTCTTGCGCGCACCAGTCAACCCAGAGCCACGGTCGTGTAAGAACCACATCCCAGAACCGTTCCACGGAACCGGCTGTCAGTCAAAACCGGCTAACGGCAAAAAGGAACCGTGTAAAGCTCGAAGAATTTTTGCTCGAGGATAATAAAAAAGAAAAATTGTTAATGCCAGTCGACGAGTGACACAGTGTCTGGGCCCTTTGTAAACGATGCTGGGACTTTGCGTGTGACTTTTGTTTTGAATTTTCTCTTTCCGTTCGTCAGCGATCCTTAGTGTCTGTTAACGTTTCTTTTTTTTTTTCGTTTTCTTTCAAAACGATCGTGGCGACTGTTGCGATGTGTTGTTGTTGGCGTTACGAAGAGATCGCTGCCACCACGCGAGTGACGTTCGGTACAATTGGATTTTATTGACGATTGTCACTCTTGTCAGCTGGATATATTCAATTGTGATAACGTCTCGGCAGGATATTTACCCGCGCGTTTACTTCGCACCCATCGAAAGTGAATCGCGCATGACTTTTTACGTGGTCCTGAGTGTGTGCCTTTTGGTTTTTATTTTATTTTCTTTCTCCTCTACTTTACACAACTTTCTCGAATGTGACCACGTGACTTTTGTGTACGATGTGACGGATCTGTGTCTGGATATTCAGAATGTACGTGTTTTGGTATAATCGATCTTTTTCGAGGTTTACGCTTTTTTTATTGATCTCACTCCGTGCTTTTTAGCTTTTTTTTTCTTTTTGATACCGAAGATCTACCGGTACCAAGTTCGAGGCTTATGATTCACGAGGGTTATCCTTACTACGAAGGATCCAGCTTGAAAGATCATCGCGTTAGATCATCCACGCGACTCGTTGGATCGCCCAGGATCTTTCTTGGTTCCGTAAAGCTCAAGAAGATCGACGATTGCGGATAGTAATATCGTCTGCGAGTGTTTTTGGAAAAAAATAAATTTTTTATTTGATAATAAATCGTGACGTATCTTACGTGTCTCGAAATATACAGTGTGCCTCGAAGTAACGTTAAGTAAGAAGAGAGTCAAGAACGAACGGGAAGGTGTCCTAAAGAAAGTCGCGAGTGAAAGTGTGTCCCATTGGCAAAGTGCGAAATCGCGAATCCTCGGGAAATCTGTGATTATTATTATTATTTAAGTGTTGTGATTTCATCCTTCGAGATTTTATATCCGCAACCCTAAACTTACAAGGTTCAATATAATTCACGTTCTTTGTCGCTCTCTCCAAATTTTCTTATCTGCTCCCATCAACCCGCAACATTCGAAGCAAATACTTGCGCAGGTTCGGTTCGATTAATTCGCAGGATTTTTAATAGCGAATTAACGATTCGGGAAAGATTTAAAATTTTCGCGTCGATTATTTAGCCACAAGCTATAATTACTGGTGGGTTTTCAAATTTTATTTTTTAATGTTTCATGTTCATTCCCAAATTCTTATTTTATCCTCAAAAAATTGTTTCCTCTTTCGTTCCTGCTTACATCTCATTCTTCTCTCTCTCTCTCTCTCTCTCTCTCTTATGCATATTATTAAGTAATACATCTCATACACATACGCGCTTCACAGTCACACTTAACACATACGTAGATTCTGCGAGTCGCGGATTATTCACTACTACCACGCAAACATACCCACACATGCGCGCGCAGATGCACACGCGTGTCAATGAGAAACTGCGGGTTCTCATCTTGGGATAAGAAAAATCAGCGCGGTCCATGAGAAATATATTCGCGAATAAAAAATTAATTTATAACGGCATAGATTGTTTTTCTGAATATTTTCATATGAAAAATTTCATACCAAAATATTTGTCACGTGGCTTGCGCATCTTCATTCGATACCCACTGATCGATCGAATCAAAGTAGAAGCTATAAATTTATCCCGGTTCAATGTCAATGATTACTAATTATCAAAATTTTTATTAAATTTTAATTGTCAACGCTAATACCCTACTCTGGCACAGTCTTGTACGCAAAGACTCTCTTTCCGTAAGCCTGTGCCACATGGCGTAGCGCTAGACCTACTAGAACAGCGACTACGTGTACACGACCTAAATAAGATGCGATGCCCCCACGGCGAAAATAATTCATACTCCGACTATACGAGCTACAGTGCCACGGCGTTGTACAACGATTCTCGCTGCTGTTATATCGCCACTTGGAAACACGCCGGCTTTACCTACGCACACGTCACGTATCTATATACCCCGTGCTACTGTTCTGTCAAAGACAGATGACGATTAGGCGATTGTTTATTTGACGATTATTGTAACACGAGATTAGGTAGGACTCCCAGTGTTCCGTAGTACGGTTCAACAATTTGAGTATAAGGGTACGTTTCTAAATTCACTGCCAGCGACATTATGTCACTGTCATATCTATACGAATACAAGCCAGACACTAGAATGCTCGCAGTACCGGAAATGAATATTGGAAATTACCCTAAGTTAGTTAAAAATTTTTTTTATCGTTTATCAATTTATTTATAGACGTATCGATCGATTAGAAATTGATTAGTATTCTTTTTTTTCTTTTTTATAATGGACGATCGGTTGCATCTTCGATCAAATATTTACTTCACCTCGTCGTAGTCATAGGTGGATACGTCACGGTCGTCAGACGCGATTTAACTGGGTTGTGTGAACGGACCTTAAGGTTGATCCCCAGTGTGTTCGAAACTTCGTAAATTCTATTCTGCAGTCCCGTTCCAGTCTTGAAGCCGGTATCACGGAACTAAGCAGTTTCACTTTCCGTACGGTTGGTATAGGCAAACTTTGGCTGCGAGCTTAAGGTGTATCCCAGATGTGTTTTCATTGATGGTTATCGCGCGATCTATATAGAGCTGGTACCTGTATACTTAGATCGACTTTTGGGTATTAAATATTGTATTTAGGATCGCGGTAAAGAATGGCGTGTAAAGGGGGGCAAAAAAATAACTACTTTACTTCGTATGATTTACTGATACGTCTTAAAAGTCGCATTTACACGCGACTACCGGTGCTCAATTATATAGCGGGTGGTCTTAACCCATGAGTGACTGGCGTAAGGTTTAAAGCTCGACTAATGGCGAGCTTTCAACTCACGTCTGTGCTGCGAGATCGTGGAAGCGAAACAAAGCGACTAACGGAAGTCGAAAGAAAAAGAAAATTGTAAACGCACCCCAAAGCGCACAGTGGAAAATTTCGCGAGTCGTCAAGACGCTAAGATAATATCGTCGCGATTATATTTTCAATTTGCTGATTGAGAACGAGCTCCACGTTCTTTTTCTTTCATCTTCGACAGGCGCAAAGATAAAGAGAAGCATTCTCCATCACCACCCCCTCCCTTCGCCGCACCCACCCTGCATCCCCTACAACGAATTTTTAAATTCTTCAGAAACATTTGCAAGTGCAAAATCGAAGTTGAAAGAAAAACGATGAAAAAAACCAACGAAAGATGAGAGCATTCAATCGCGCCGATTTACTTGAACAGGAGTTTTTCGTGTACAAATACTACGGCAACTGTATCGTGTTAATAGAAGGGAGGGGGAAAAAACAATTAAACTGTAAACTCCATTTCGAGCTTTCACACCCTTCGATCTTTCAACGGGGTAGTAGAATACGCGTCGTGGTTTATATATTGTGGTTAATACGTACATAGTGATTATATGTATATAAGTATATAGGGTACGTATACAGCGCGTGCATACAGCTCACTTCCTTCTAGAGAATGTCTATATATATACATATATGTATATATATAAAATATCATGAATGTATATACCGACAGCTATATACAATATATATATATATATATATATACACATATAAAGACTGTTGATAGGAAGAGAACGAGGAGACAAGGCACTGGGCTACTAGGGCCTGACTGAATATAGCGCATATAGAACTCTCGCGGTGTATATAGTAAATACATTCAGAGTGTTAGTGGTCTATGTATACATATATATGTATATGTATATATGTACGTACGCCAGACTATGTTCTATAGTGAATTCCGTCCTACTCCTAGAGCAGGTACTATAGCAAGCAGGCAGGCATGGAAGCAGGCAAGCAGGAAGGCAAGCTCGCTTGGTGGTCGCTCGGTCGCAAGCTTCGCTCGATAGCAAAGTGCGGTTCCCCTCGACGAGCTTTCGTGCTTGCAATGCTGCAGCCGCTTAAAGGGGAACCGCCCGAATGATAGAAACATACGACGGTGAGCGCGCAAGTGTTGCCGTACGGTTTTGTGACTCCGTTGAATCGTTGCAGGTGCATGATAAAATTTGTGCGAGCTTTTTTGTTTCTTAAAAAAAGCTTTTCAATTTCTGATTCGTCCGATGAAAAAAGCTCGGGAAACGGTTCGTGATGTGGATACTAATGCAAAGGCTGTTCTCGTCAATCAGATTCGAAAGCTCCGCCAAAAAGCTTCCTGGTAGTAACCGACTCTTCTGGGCGAAGCTCAGTGGTTCGTGCCGGCAGAGCTTTTAAGGTCGCGCGAGAGTAACGCGGGCGGGAAATGAGTTTGAGGTGAAATATTTTTCAGGCAAAAAGCTCTAACCAACGTCGCGCGCGTACCGCAAAAATTTTTTATGTCGGTACTTTCGGCGTGTGCGAGCTTTGTGGATGCACGAGAGAGCTTGCGGTGTGTCGCGCGAAAACGTTTGGTTCGTTAGCGAGTTAATGGAATGGCGCTAAAGGCGATGTTAATTGTCAGTCGGACGGCCGATTCCTATTGGCTGAAATTATAATAACTGTTAAGTCAGTAAGCCAGAGGCAGGTTAAATCACATGTTATTTTTTCGCCCAATTTCTTCTCTCGCCATCAATCAGCCGCTCGCGCTAATGATCGTTTATCTCGGGAGCGTGTCCTTCTGATCACGCGCGAGGAGATCCTGGCTTTTATGTCTCAAACGGACCCTTAGGGCACGTTCACACGTTGCGATGATATCTGGAAAATCTGCGCTCTCTTTTATTGATCTAACGAGAAATCATGTATAGGCGTGTGAGAAATTCTTTATATGGTTGAATTAAGGCCGGGCAGGGGGGGAGGTGAGATTTTTATCATAGGGTCAAAGGTCGTCGATTTAAATATCGCAAGCTCAATTCTACGTGTAAACGCAGCTTTACTTACAGCTGCAACCAGAACACCACGTTCACTCTTCGAAGCGCCCGAGGGCGCTGCTCCACTTTTGCCAACGTGACACCACCATCCTCGGTTCGCGCTTACACACGTACACTGCACAATGTGGACAGACACTTATACACCTTTCTAGACAATACAGTCTCACACAAGAATACGCTTACCGCACGCATAGAGAGAAAAATTCATCCAGCATCCCGTCTAACCCCTCCTATACGCAGAATGAAATTTTTTTATATAAAATTTTTTTCCTAAATTTCTAATGCATATATCAGACTCATGGGGAATATTTATCAGCGATTATATTAATTACTGCGACAAGCATTGATTAATATAATTAATCAACCCCCCATAATCATCGTATTTCAGTTGTATCTGCCAAGTGAAGAGAAAAAAAAATCATCTGTTACGTAAACAGTGCCCAGTGACCTCAGGTGCCTACGCCGAACGTTCCCACGTGAAACACAGTTCATAGGAGAGGATAGAGAAGCGCGAGGAGAGACAAAGACAAAATTTTGTCTTTTCGAAAGGAAATAATAATCAAAGGAGGAAGTTCAGAAGAGTCCAAAATTATCGTCGTACATAGTAGACGATAACGGGTGTCGCGTGTGATATGTGACGCAGTGCAGTTCACTCGTATGTACGTACCGTTGGACATCTTGTCGAACACGGTAAAACCGTCACCACGGCGTTCAACATGTTCGAGATGTGGAGCGCGGTGAGTTCCAAATTGGAACACTCCGCGACTTCATCAGCGTCGCCTTTACCCCTGACGCACGCACCGCAAACACCCCACACGTCATCCGGGAGTATCAAAGGTAAAGGACTTAGCTTAAATAGACTATATAATCTTGTTGGTCCATTTTGTCGTTGGATTGGGGAGAACGAAGATTTTGAAAATGTTGATATTGTGTAGAAAAAAAATTTTTTACCTGGTACATAGGGTGGCAACACTTTTCGTACCGGTTTCAAACCTTCACCCATTGCCATGTAATATTCAAATCGCGTTTTCATGAAAATTCTTCAGTCGACAGTACGAAAAATGGCCAGTCATTATTGGCTGAAGCTTCGACCAGCCGTCGTTATGAACCGACCTTTATGATGTCTACCGACATATTTCGCCTCCATACGGACACGCTCCCACTACTTATAATTAATTGCTTTTCTTTGCAATGCTGCGTGAATTTATACGGACACCCGGTATGCACAACCGTATTGCATATTACATACGTATCGAGGTTCGAAAGATTCTTATTCGGTATTTCAAGAACGAGTTCGATGATTGCCTGATTCAGCGGGGATGATTAACGAGCTTTCTTTAAAGTCTTGAGTTAGATTGAAGATACTTTGTAAGCGGATGAATAAGACCGTTGAGGTTTTATCTGGTTGAAAGTTTTATGGGAGATGACGGAGAGATCTTGCCAGATCGATGCTGCGATCGTTATAAGGTGAGAATAATTGATAGTGAAAGGAATCACGCAGGACGAGATTACATGATTGGTATAACCAATATATATATATGGCTTATATATATACGCTATCTCATGATAACACTAATCGATTTATGGGAACGAATAAAAAAATTTGATAAAAATTTTCTTTTATTTGTCATTTTTAAAAAATTATTCCTGCCAATAAGAAAAATGGCGTCTTTTTTTTAATACCAAGTACCGATCGGACCCGTCGACAATTTTGCTCGGAACTACAGGCCCGATTTCGTAACAGAGATTTCTGAACCGGTCCCGGGCCGAATTCACGGTTCCAATCAACTCCCCGCAGATGTATAACCTAACTTTCACTCACGAAAAAATCTGCGCGGTGACGACATACCCGCGCCAGTAGTACCAACCGGTCCCTCTCTTTAAAGCATAGTCAATATGTATATATATATACACCTTATACATACTGAAGTCAAGAGATCGGGTAAGAGCGATCGGTGTATTACTGTATCGAAGAAAGGAGCAGAGTGGGAGAGGAGTGAAAGAGAGAGAGAGAGAGAGAGAGAGGAGGTGAGTAATTCAGAATCGGAACAGACTATCCCAATCCGTAATGGCGGAGGTGGCCGATCGCGATATTTTAGATCGGTATTATGCCACTCAGTCTGACAGTTTAATTATCCGAGCCACGGTTCTCAATCGATCGTGAACCTTTGGTCCAAATTGGAATAAATAATAAAACGATCGACCGTGCAGATTCGATAAGGACTTTCTTCGTTGATTATCGATCGATCGTAACAACGATATATGTATGATACAAAATCGATATCCACGTAGATACACGTTACGGACTCGGTCTGTGTTGATTGTGATAAGAGATAAAAAAAAGTAAGAAAAAAAAAGAAAAGATGCGTCATCCGATCGGTAATAAAGGAAAGCTTCCGCTATCGACTTGACTTTCTTTACATATATGACACGCACGTATCTCTCCCGCTTGCGTTTCGTGTCTGAGACTATTGCGTTGCGTCGTACGAAAGTAGGTCTCGATTCGGAAAATTCTATGGAATGTATACTGATAACGAATTCTCTTGGCTCTTACTCACATACTGGCTGGCAAATGTGACCGGGATGATAATCTTCGTATTGCTGCTCGATCTGGTAATTAATAACGCGTCGGAGATGGAATTTCCAGTAAATAAGTAAAATTAATTTTTTTATGGAAATTAGGTAATTTAGCATTGCAATACGTGATACGGATAGACGATATAGGTGAATTGAATTTTTGGTCTTGATCATTCGGCTGGGATTTATTGTTTGGCAAAAATCGTTACGCGCCTTTTTTTATTTGGCGGATCGATGACAGCCGCGAAATTAAATGCGGTGCGTTCGCTTACGGTGGGGAATTAGGGATCGTTAAGGTTAGGACAGTGCATGGGATATGGTGGGGGGAATTAGAGAGGGGGTTATTGTTATTATTGTAAGACGTAATTACTGCAAAATCTATCGGTTGGAAATTCTAGGGACTTATTTACGTCGTACGTGGCAGATTTCGAAATTCCCTATTCGCACTACCGAATCCTTCTCGTGTAGCCGTACAGCCAGCGTAGCAAAACTCGAAAGGAAACCCGTCGACTGTGCGTTTTGCAAGTCAGCTACTTTCAAATGGCGCACGGCCCCCGGGGGGTTTCTTTGGGAATTCGCGAAATCGTCCGACCAGCCTGTCGACATTTTGTATACAGATACGTGTGTACGTGGACACGTGTACTCTGGCCAAACGTCATTACGTGTATAATAACAGTATGCGGGTGTAGCTTCGGCCACGTGGAGGTTAGAATGTATATTTTTTATAAAAATTTCAATACCCAACACCTCCCCTTGGCGCCCTACAAGAATTGAAATCGTAGCGTCGGTAGGCAACAACCTTAATGTATCATTTCCCGTTCCCCCAGCGTTTTCAGACATTTTCATTCGAGTGTGATATTTGCTGGAAGCTAGGGGCTGCCGTGGGAGGTTCCGTCGTGGAGGTTTGAAGCGAGGTGGAGCTTTAACATCGAGGGCGAAGAGAAGAGGGGCGGGTGGGACGAAGTCGGGAGGAGGTGGAGATGGAGGAGGAGGATACGATAGAGGCCAGAGGGTAGAGAGTGTGGTGGGTTGTGGAGGAGGTGGCGGAGTGCGGGAGGTCGTCAAGTTCCTGGAGGAGGGGTGGAGGTGGGGGGGAGGGGGGGGGAGGGGAGGAGGAGGAGGCACGGAAGCGTGGGTTCCCAGATCGATACCAGGCCGTGCAACTGAAGCCCATGTCGTCGAAACATCAATACATCTGCACGTGCACCCTTTGTGCACCATCTAAAAGACGGCCCTGACGAGAGTGCGAGGGAGATGAAAAAAAATTCCCTAGAATTAATAAAAACGACACTGTCGTTCCGCTAATGAATTTATCTGTTTTTTTTTTTACGTGTAATATTTCGTAAATATCGTTCTCGTATATCGTATGTGAATTTTGAAGAGTTCGTTACTGTTCACTGGCAGATATTACGATACTGGTGCAATGATGTCTAGGGATATTCGTTGCGATCCCTAGGGAGTTTTTATAAAGCATGTTTCACCACGTGAGATTGTAACTCTGGGGATTACCGATAGATGGCACTAATGTTTTCTGTCTCGCGTAAGACCGAAGGTGGTCACTTTTGCCGAGCACGAAAATACCTGCTTTTTAGCACTTTGCCGTTGGCAATGGGTATAACCCTGTGGCGTGTCGTTACTACGTTGTCGAAAGTCACTAGGGATATCGTAAATTACTTTTTTGCTATTGCCTCAGACTCAATGCTAAGTCAAGATAACGCGGCGACGTAGGGGAGAGCTTTTAAAATTTCTTCGTGTGCCGGCGTAACGACTCGAGGAGAAGTTTGTGGTGCATTCCGAAAATATTTTAAGGTTATTAACGTGACGTTGGCTGAAGCTTAATTGAAAGCTCGACTGAAAAAATCGTTCACCGTAAACGCGCCTTGCGCAGTGATGACCTTGAGGAGGGAAAAAAAAAGGAATGAAACAACCGATTCACCGCTACAGCCAGGGATGAGCAAACCATTTTCAAATACAACCCTTGAATTTTTTTCTTAACCACGCTTTACCCCTTTCATCTCAGAAGGTAATAACACATATGTAAAAATATTTATTAGGTACCCCCCCCCCTCCCTCTAATCATCCTACCTCACTCCAATATATCAAAAAGCAGAAGTTGTCTCCCCTCGAGGGAAGGTAAGGGGTGAATATAAACAAAATGAGAGAAATCAACCAAAATGGGTAACAAAGTAGGAACGAAGGACGAGAAAGAGCAGAGAGGTAAGGGTGGAACGGGAAGTGCAGGAAAAAAGGGGTGAAATGAAAAAGTAGAACTAGTGGAAGAAAAGGGGTAGTAAGTTCTCGCATTTCCAAGGCGACGCCTTACGGCCTAAGAATGCCTTATTTCAGTCCAGCATCCCCTATAGCGGGTGGGTACTGGCATAGATAGAAAACCACCCCCTCCCTCTCTCTCTTTCTTTCTCTCTCTCTTTCCTACCCTTCTTCTCATTATGTTCGGTGCCTTCGCACACTGCCCTAATGCCTCGACGACACACCAGTACACGGAACTACCCTTAGCGAGGTGGTGATATATATATATATATATATATAGTATGTGGTACATACGTGTCTCTCATAGCTTGCTGCGCTATGGAAGGCAGATCGATGCCAACCTATAGATATATATACACAGACACGTATAGGTATATGCACCAATCTGTATATATATACATATATATAAGGTGTCCCTCAGAGAACTTTAACGGAGAGAGGCAGCTTCAGAAATGTCGGAGATATGGAAAAATGTGCCCAACGGGCTCTTATATTAAAGCTCTTAAAGGGGGATGTGTCGGGGCGTCGCGTGAGATTTCGATCCAAGCGTTTCAATCCCTTTGAATACATCGTGCCTCCCTCTCGATGGCAAAAAAATGTATGTATACGCGTTCTTGAAATACAACGTTCTCCGCAAGGGATGATATCGGTTAAGGGTGCGAGGTCATGAATTTCTTTATATTAATATTATTTTATGCTCACCCCTTTGGCGATCTTACGTTTTAATTTTGGCTGTGCAAAAATATTTTTTCAACTCCTTAACATGCAAGGCACATGCAAGTCATTCGTAAGAATATCAAAAAAGAAAGTGATTCTTGGAAGAGATAAAGAGATAAATAAAATAATTCGTGTTCGTTGATCAGCTTGAAGCTTGCTGAAATCAAATGGCTTATATATAATGTATGTCTAGCATATGTGTGTGTGTATATATGTATATAATTGTATCATTGACCAAGAAACGTATTCTTCTGTCATATATTACTTTATTTCCGTCCACGTGGTTATTAATAAACAAGGTCTCTGTTGTTTACAAAACATTGTTAGTCCTTGTCAAAATTATTATTATTATCGTCGTATAACAACCCTGAGGTACAACCATGGTGACGATTCGTTAATTCGTTTTACATTACGCACATGTCATGTATATATGTATGGCATAAATGGTGTTGAAAAAATAAAGAAGAAATACGAGGGAAAAAAATAAGAGTGTAAAATAAATAAGAGGCCCGGCCGTCCATATGAATCATAACGATTTGGAAAGTCTTGCCACAATGTAAAAGCGCGCACACACCGTTCGCTCTCTTACGAATCGCATTTACGTATGAAATTCATAGCGCCTCGTATTCCGCTTAAAGAATTTCGAAATGTCCGCCGGTAGTCGCGCTGGAAGGACGCTCATGACGTGGAAAACAACAAGCGGCTATATTACGAATAAAAGGACGCCGGGCGTCGTCGCGATGAAATATTCGCATGGTTCATTTTTTTTTCCCCTAGTAAATTCACAGGAGTCATACCACGTGCCAGTCAGACGGTATTCGTCCTGTCTACTGTGCATAGTGGAAATGCCCCTTTATTGGTCGGCTTACGTGCCTTCCCATGCTCATGGAGATCGATGACGTTTAACGTAGTCGAGGTACGCACGTGGTCAGACACTAGCTGTCATTTGCTTCCACGTGCAAAAAGTGACGTTTTATTAAACCGCGATTATTAAATGTCTGAATTACGATTATATTGCCATTGGCAATAGTTATGCCATTTTATTAGAACGTTTGGCTAGGTTGGTATCAGTGAAAGTGTATCGGGTAACTTATAGGGGACGCTACTGGCAACCTTTTTAGACATGTATCTTAGCCTGGCATCTCTCGTGCCAAGAGACTGGGATATGGATTAAATGAGATTAAAGGTAATGAAGAAGAAGGGGAGAAGACAATACAAAATCCCTCCCCCACGCCTAGATACCGATTGAATTTAATAATCTGGATTTTTTTTGGGAAATCTATGACCGTTCGGGAATAATTGATAATAGGGCTACTGCGATGATATTTTTTGATAAATCTTCGAATGGACCACCTATATCATCTCTGAGAGAAAAATAAAAATTTATTTTATTAAAAAAAATTAGTGAAATTTAAAACAAGATAGGGTTGGTTTTGAAAAATTCTTATCTGTAATCGATGCTGTTGATATTATTTTATTGCATCTTTCGCAAGTGATTAGTACGATTAGTAAAATCGTGCTACTCGATACTACCAGCGACAGGGGTAATCGCCTTGAGTCGAGGACGATGATCCATAATGATTATAAACTTGATTCATTCATGCACTGTGGATTCTTCATGCGATTCTAAGCGCACGATAGAATCGTTAAACATGCGTGAACCTCGTGATTTTATCTCGAGCACGTGGTTCGGGATTTAGTTAGGTTTAGTGGGACGGTAGGACCTTGCACGTTGTACTTGTTGTTTTGTTTGTTTGTTTTGTCGTCGATCCCCCCCGGTACTGTCGGACGTGGCCTTAGCTCCCCGCTGCAACAGTCGTGTACTTTTAGCTGGACACGTTTTCGTGCGCGGCCTTCATTTTTTTTCATCCGCCACCTCCCGCCACCCCCTCTCGCGCTTTATACCACCTACGAATTTCACCACGTTTCACATGAAAAAGGTCATTGAATCGATGAATTGTAACGCGGCGCAGGACAGAAACGCCTTAGCGATCAGCAGGTGCGCTTTGTTCCTGTGATATCTGGGTAAAAGAAAAAAAAGAAAAAAGGATTCGTACAAAAGCAGCGGAACAAAGCGAAATCGTTATTAATAAGGCACGTAGGACTTTTCTTTTTATTCGAATTCTGATATCCATGGATTTTACATAAAAGACTATTAAATGGAACGATCCGAGAATAATGGAACGATCCGAGTCGGACTAATTTTATTCGCTACCCTGTATATAATCGGCACGTGAAATAGACAAGCGTCATTTGGACGTCTATCAAAAATCTACTCCCTTACGAGATCTAAGAACAGCATACATATAGTTTACAAACACTTGAGTACTGACAAATCTAATCGATTCGAAAAAACATTTTCCACCTCCTGTCAAGACCAAAAGATTCGAACAGGTTAAAAATCTACGTTCGCAAACTCACGACGCACCAACTTATATTACGTTACCAAAATGATAAAAAATCAATTACAAAAAATTTAACCTCAAAAAAAATTTCCAAAATCGATCACCGTCAATGCCGGTATCTTCCCAATTCCTCTATATGTCGTGAATCCACTGACAAAGGCCATATGAAAAATGCCTGAAGGAAGCAAGAAAAAAAAGAAACAAGGAATTCACGAACTTTCGTCATCGCGCTCGGGATTCCGGGCGAAAGTCGCCCGCGCAATTCAAGCGGCGTGATACCGGCTTTAGATAGCAAAGCGTTCTTTGCCGACGCTGCGTCACGGAAAAAAAAAAGAAAGTTACGAACACTCGTCTAAGGAGAGCTACCGGCGTTGTAGTCTGACGAGAGACCGAGGCAACGACGTTATGCAACCGGTAACCCCCCCTCCCACCCGTACCCGAAGCACTTCACCCTCTGTCCTTGTCTCGCGTATCCACCTCCTTCTCACCTTTACAACTTCATCACCTCCGTCATCCACCTCGTCCTTCTTCATCCTCCACCTTGCAGACGGCTGTACTCAAATTCATTCTTATGGTATATACGCGCGTATACTTTTCCCCTCTCTCGCCCCTATCAAACGCGAGCCTCCCCACCACAAATAATCCCAACGCGCAGCTCGATACATGCGCAGCATTTTCAAGTGTTTGTCAACTGTTTTTCCACGATTTTTGATCGCGTCGCGAAAATACCAATGAGCCTGCGCGACTATTGCATTATCATCGCAACATTATTTATTCCCGTATACGTGAGTAAGACGTGCGGCTTCTGCGTGCGCGCGCACCCGGGCCCTTGAGAAGTGAAAATCGCCTTCGGCATTCAGTCCCGAGTTGCCTCGGGGCTTTAATGGTCAGTGTCTTTTTTTTCTATCGTTGGTAGCTACTATCGGAGTATCCAGTAGAATTTTCAAGGATTTTCCAAACTGTTGGTTTATATTATTTTTAACGGAATAGAGATTTTACTCCGTTTTTTTTTGTCGTATATAATATTCTCGATTGTACTTTGGCAGAGTTTTTCTTGGACTTTTGTCGATCCCAAGGAATTCATTTTCCTGTCGTTTGTCAGGGACACTAGGGAATAACGGTGGGAATGTCAGTTTTACGGCTACGACTACCTTAGCCCCATTTTTCTTGAACGAGCGAAGGTGCCTGGTCGCTGCAGCCGGTACCCAATGGGACGGAGTCGTAGAGAAGGAAAATTCGTTAAGTCGAGAACCTAGATTGTGCTTGAAAGGTGACGCACGAAAATGTCCCTAGGATGAAATATTATGGGGAACGCAGAGTATAACCTAACCTTAAATTTTTTTACATTCATTTCATTCACATCGAATTTATCGGTTGGTCGTCTCGCCGCTACTATCCCACGATTCTCATGTCGAGATCGTTAACGACCAGGGAAAACCGATCGTTCACACCCATATAGAAACGAATCGCGCGCCATTATTGCCTATACAACTATGCAGTAAGGTAGGTCGGGGACCGTTCTCCTTTTCCGCCTGTTTTACTATTACATGGATATAGTGTATGCTTTATACTTGTCTATATATATATATCGTAAGATTTTATTGTACACAAACTAGTTTTGTATTTTTATACATTGAAAATGGCGATTTGATTTTTTTTTTATCAAAAGTTTCTTACGTATCTCGCAAAACAATTCGTTCTTGAAGCTGTCTCGTTTAACTTGTCTTCGATGTTACTGGGGAATAAATGAAAATGGAGGATTCATAGACTCTTTTCCGACTATACAGAGACTCAAGGATTTCTTCTAGCCAAGACCGGCTGTGATTCTTGGTTGAAAGTCTAGGATTCGTACCTGACTACATACTTGGAACCTAGCAGCCAGCGGCCGTTGCATAAGATCCTGACTTGGCTCGTTCACTCGCTCGCTCACGCATTCGCTTGTGCTTTCACATACGTGTAACGTATGCACATACACGGATTAAATCAGTCATTACTATCGCGGACGTTGTTGCGGTTAAGTCGTTATTTAACTGGTTTTAATCGATGATACCAGTTTCGTACTGTTTGAACAAAGCTCCCGTTACCGATATGGTTAACCACCGATTTTTTGGTTAGGTAGACGAAAATGGTAAAAAAAAAATTTTCAAAAAGACCAAAAACTGTCTTGTTTTTCTGTCCAAAATTATTAATGGCTTCTACCAGATAAGACAACGATCGTTAAGTGTAGATAGGTCTGTCCGTGTCATACCAGAATTTTTTTGGATTTTCAGGGAAACAAAAAAAATTTTTTTCTATTATTTAAGAAATTTTTTTTTTTGTTACGTTACCACGTACGCTTTCCGCAAGCAGGTGCTTTTTTCACCTTTTTATTTTCCTTTCATAGAAAATTGTCGGCTTTTGCTTTTAACGCTCGCGTCGTTTCCCGCCGCGACGCGTTCGCTTATTTTACATTCGTACGCCACACTATGACACATCTAGTCGCGCGCGGCGCGCATCTATACTTGCACACGGACTCTTTGAAATATAGATAGATGCAGGCAGGCATGCTGATGTTATGATAACGTATAGCAGTGGTTCTCAGTGCTGATAATAATAGTGTTCGCTCGGTTGAAATGGTTATCGGACGATTCGAACGTTCGAGTGGGAATGGTCTGCGAGAAAATTGGCGGGGAAATTCAAAAGGAAGACTCCCGCGCTTTTTGATAAAAATTTTAGGAGTGCTGGTATAATCGGAAAGGGGATGAAATTTATTTACAACGTATTTCACGTTGCCTTATGCTTATTTTTTTTTAATTCGCGTCTTTTTTTTATTCCTGCTACACCTGACCCCTATATATACAATACACACGGGAAGACTCTCGTTCGCTACTTTTTTTATCCAGTTTTCTCGATACTGTGCCGGCCTACTTAGACGGTTCGCAACCAAATACCAACTGCTTAGTGAATTTTATTCTAATTAGAAAAATTTGATTAGGAAATTATATTGGTAAATTCATAGGTATATATATATATATGTGTGTCATTTATTATTTGCATTTTATTTTACATGCATTCGTCATACATAACGCGCATTGTCTTTTTCATTGTCATACTGCGAGATTCTCGCTCTAGAGATATATATGGTATTCTACGATTCTTTTTTTATCTTCTTTTCCCCTCTTTATTCCTTTCCTCGCCATTATCGTCGCTCTCTTGCGCAACGGAGCGACGCGGGCTGCAGGTCGCTCTTGCCTGGTACACAACGACGTAAATCAACGGAGTTTCGTCGCGACAACGACGAAAAGCAACCAGCAATGCATTTCACCATGGTTATACATACACGTAACGTTATCATGAATAGGCGCCACAACCCGGGCACTTCGCATACATTTTTCCTTTAATTTTTCAAACTCAAAATTGTTTTATCTTTTTTTTCCAGCACGCTAAAACTTTACGTTATTTTTGTTCTCTCTCTCGTTTAACGCGAATCCGCATTTTGCCTACACGTAAGCACCGAACGTAAATCCCACGGGATCGATGTTCGGAAATGAAAAATATTCTTTTTTATCGACGAGGCTGCTCGTTACGGGATACCTGGGGAATATTTAGATTTCTTTTTTACGTAGACTAGGGAATTTTTTTTTCAATCGTAAAATACCCTACATGCTAATAATACGTGGGCGAGAGAAAGAGAGAGGGTATATATCGGTATCTATCTTATGCTCTCTTTCTTACCCCTTACGTAGTATGATTTATACATGATGTACGATAACGGACTAACTTGCCTATAGACAAGTCCTGCTATAAGCAGTGGGAGGATTACATCATATTGAACAGCACGTTGTAGTAATCAATAAGCCGCGTTTTTTTCGCTTACGTCACTTCGCGCACGGCGATACACTCGGTTTAACCTGGGACGAGTGGCCACGAGGAAATTCGTCGAATCTTATTAATGAGTGGGAATCAGGGAAATTACATGGGTCCTTGGCCGAGCACCTTGATACACACTATTTTTCTAGTAATTACTCTGTCGGTACATGTAATTCTTCATGATCTTTTTTACCGACCGCGTAACGTTCACTAATAATTTTTTTTCTGTCTGTTGCAGGTAAGACGAAAATTTGACACGGTCGCCGTTTTGGATTTTACAAAGAGACAAAAGCCAGTAAGTCCCTTCTCTCATTGGTGTCGATCGATTGGTAGATAAATTTTTTTTCAAAATTAATTCTTCCTGGAAGGAAAAACAGTCATGACAATTCTCCGAGACGAAGTGGAATTCTAACCTCGCTAATTACAAGCGTTAGGACTAATCTATTCGTAGGAAAGTAATGAGTTGTTTCTATATCTCAATGTAATATCGCCACGAGATGAAACAACACGAGGAAACTTGGCAGCGACGAACATTCTCAAACGTCCAATGTCGTTTTTCGATTTTCGCGAAACTTTCTTCGTTGCTCGGTACGCGTGAATTGTCGGTAAAACAGTTTAAATCGTGATATAAAAAATTTTTGACCGTTAACCTTTTTTTTTTTATACAAAAATTTTTCCCCGCCACGATTATCCGTTATTCCTTCTATCAGTCCGTATTTCTCTTTCTATCGATTTCTTTTCTAACCCCAATCCATTAGTTAAGTACCTGCTCGTTATATGCCTGAAATGCCTGATTTCGGGCTCGATTCTGTATTACGAATAAACGCAACGGTAAAACTGCATTCGCCGGTTGAGAGTCACTGACTAGGCAGCCTTGGCTGAAGTTGTCGAACCCGCGACCCAGTTACACTGACGCGCCAACATCAGTATCGGCGTCACCCACACTTCACGAAGGTGCATGCACTGCGCGCCGATATACAGGCTCACCAACACACCCCCGGGTTCTTGCCAACCGGCCGCCATACACGCGTGATACGCACTCATACGCCTATATATATATATATTAACGCGTATAGAAAAGAGACGTGTGCGCGGACGTCGCACGTTTACGCATGTAGAATGACGGCTACGGACAGCCGAGAAGAAGCAGGGAAATTGCTGGCAAGTGCATACAGTTTATGTGTTTTGAGGAAAGTTGTGATTTTTGAATTTTGAAAAAAAAATTTAGAAACGTCAAACGACGTTGTAAGGCTACTCGAGACTACGTTGCTTTGGCACGCTGTTGTGATATGACAGTTGTCCATATCGTCTCTTTAATCGGACTGTATTACGGTCGCGTGCTTGTCTTTAATATTTTTCTTTAATTTTTCTCTTTTTTATGATTATTCAAATCAGTCGCCGTGTACTCTAATTGTTTTTTTTAATTTTTTTCTTTATTCAACCGCGAGCGTCCGTATAGCTTCCCTTTCGATAGCCGATAAATAGCGCGTAATTTGTATGGTAGTTGGCGGTATCGATGTGCCAATAAAGTATGGGGTCAGCGTAAAAGACTCGGGTAAAAGAAAATTCTTCATAGACGCGCGTAAAGGCTTCGCTTGGCATGCAGTCGGTAAGGAACGCGTGTTCGTGCATTGTAAAATTTTCCTTAGGCCAGCGGCTCCTATCAACCGTATGTAATAAGTACATCAGAGCCAAAGTAATTGCTCGTTATCGTAAAGCACACTAGATATATATATATACAATACATATATTTTCAATTCGTAACGGGGCGTTGGTTTTCGTATGCGTAACGTCAACAATTTCGAATTCCGTGGGTTTTCGTGAAATAAGGATATAATACTTTTGCGACTGTCTATACGTAATTGGCTGCTACCGCGTGATACTATAAAACAATTAAACAATTAGTCAAGATCCTACGAACAAAACGTATACACGGTAATTTACGTAGATATTAATTACTACCTGTGTGAATGTACCTTTAAGGTATCGATATACAAAGAAATATATATATATATAACATATGGTAATTGCATGCCAACTGATCCATACCGTAGTTGACTGCCGTATACCCTCTTACGCATCGTTATTACGCAAACTCAGTACGACAGTTCGTAATGACAAAGAAAATATTGTTTAATCGACAGTGCACGTAATAAACGTGAGGGAAATTTAATAGGCTACGAAATTGACGTTTAACCGAGCATTTGTTTTATTTATTTAATTTCTATGTAAAATTATAACGGGACAAGGCATTTCACGAATATGGGCATTTTAATACTGTTTTAATTGTCCTAAGAGCCTGCGCTGTTCGACAGGTTGTACAGTAGTAACGGTGAGTACCGGGCCAGACACTGGTTACACTATGGGTGTACTGTTAAAAATGTATTTTAAATCTTGCCGATAAATGATAGAAATTTTTTGTATTATTTATACCGTTATGGTATATTCGAGGTTCGTATAAAATTAGAAAAAAAAAAGTTAACCTTGTTCCTGTTCGAGTGTAAAATTCGGCTTGTTGCAGTTCAGCGACCGTGCACGAGGCTGTCCTTCGCTGATAAAGTTACGACACTGCACGCTACGCTCCTTTCGCAATCGCCCATTATGCTAGCATTCGTAGCTGCCTGTTGGACGGCATGCTGACTAAACTAGTTTTGCCAACTGTCGATAAATAAATAATACATCGATTTTTGAACAGGGGTGGATCGTTGGTATTGGCGCGGGTGGAAGTTGGCTTTACGAAGTTTGAAGTTTTTCGGGAGTTTACGGTACTGGAAGAATTTATAAGGGACGAATGAAATTTGTAGGTTAGCTTCGTTGACTATTGACAGTTTTGAGAGGAAAAGAATATTTTTTTCGTAACTGTACTTTATCAGTGAATTTTTCAAAAATGTACAAGTAGTGGTATCGCGATAATTTTTTTTCGATTTGGCGGAATTTTTAAATTTTTTTACGAACGTACGAAGAGAATGGGTGATACTTGGTTATTCCAAAAAGTTGGTTCATTGTCTCGTCACTCGACTCGCAGCATCCTTTATCATGCATGCTTACTAAAATCAAAAAATTCAAAGCACCCCCACCGTACCTCCTCCCCCCACCTCTCTTTTACTTCAAAAGCATCAGCTACACTGAAGTTGCAACTACTTAACGTAACGAGTCAGTAAGGCGTCCATTATCATCATCATATTCATTGGCATAAGTTGCTTCAAAGCGTGGAGAACTGTCCGCTAGAGTTCCCAGCATCCAGAGTCTCATCTCTTCGTCATCCGACAAGTCTGGAACGTCGTCCAGACCGATCTAGATTTTACGTATACTTATATATATATATATATATATATATATATGGGTTATACATATCATATATCTAGATTAATCCACCGCAAAGAAACTTCTCGAAAGGCAATTCCGTCCAAAACAATTTCGCTCCTGTCATGACTACGTAATGCGCATACGTACACCGATACAGGCACAAATCACGAATGACTTTTATACGCAGGAGTCGCCACGCAATTGCGTCCGGCGGACAGACGACGGCGTCGATGCGGGCGTGCTTTCTAAATTTCACCACACACGATTTGGCATTCGGAAACCAATCTTTGTATGCGGATGTCAAATTGTTGGACGATCCGGGAACTTGTATACCAGGAAGCCGATGCGTAACGAGGTATTTTTCGGTTCGTGAAAATGAGGTTAATACATATTTTTTTTATAAAAAAAATTACTCAATTACTGGAACGAGGAGATAGAAGTCCGGTGGTGAATTAAAAAAAAATTAATTTAATGAATAATTCTGAGAAATAGATTGCGTCACGATAGACGCAAGGTGTTTTATTTTTATAAAAAATTTTTTTTCACATCGGACAATTTTCCTTCTTGCAGGGTCTCTACCCTTAACGCGTACTTCGCGCTTATTCGTGAATTCGGTTTCAGCTTCAGCCACCTGGCAAAGGGGTTGCAGATTTGCAAATGACGTATAAAGACTGATGCTAAAGCGCGAGGCAGGTAAACTTGTGCGTTACTGGAAATAAGGTGCGCCATGCTGATTTCGACATTTTGTTTGTGATTTCTCCGTCTGTTTACACGAGCTCGACGTTTATTCAAGGTGGAAGAAAAGCTTTTCGATGAGCTGTAAAACAGTACGTGAGCGTAAAAGGGTGGGAAGGAGATGGATGTGAAAGGAAGTGAAACAAAAAAAAATTGGAAAAAAATTCGCGTCACAATACACTGTTGAAAAAGATTATGCTATTGGGTAATACGAAAAAGACGCTCGCGAGACAAAGAGACTCTGATTGCGTGATTACGCCGTAATTACGTTACGAATTCCATTGGATCATATGAGATTTCCCATGCGATTGCGTAACGTTACGTTTGCTCGTTACCGAGATATATATATTTCAATTGTCATCTTTCAAACTCTTTACCGGCACGAAATCAACGCCATTTGCAATTTCGTATTGTTTCGGTATGGATGCGCGCGCATCTCTCCCACTTTACTCCATGACAAAATTAAATTGCCGATGCAACCGTTACGGGTGATATAATTTTTAATGGCAGTTTCATCAAACACGCTATGATACAGCAGACTGCCGTAACCTAACCTATACGAGGATATCTGTATATCCCGTGCATTTACGTGTCTTCGGGTTTACGAGCAATCAACCGTTACGACAGAGACCCCCCAAGATACTGGGTATGGAAATTCGCGAAACTCCATTGGCGACCGTACCCGTGTCCTACAATCACGTTAATCCAATCCTGCCAAAACTTTATGTAAACCCGCTGCGCGTATACGTGACATTATACGGTAGAAATGAACGAAACTATTATTGCGTAAGATACAGAGATGTATGGAGAAGCCAGGAGCGATCCTCGTGTACGTTTGAATTTGAAATGACAATAGAAATTAAATATGTTACCGTGGATGTAAAAGATAAACCAAATAAAATCGCGGCATCCTGTCGAAATATTCACGGTACGACGCGCTCTGACGGCGGATCGCAAGTGGCGCGATGCGATGTGGGTCAGTCATGAGGCGCCCGCGCCGTACGGGAATGCACGAAGATCGGCGTAAAGTCCCGAGCGGCAATCACGTTGAGCATCTGGGTCAGCGGCGTACCGGCGCATGCGCAGATGTCTCGGTCGTTCACCGTCGAAGTTACTAACCTTCCGTCGGCAGCGCCAGCTTCGTATTGACCGCCGGAAAAACGTTGGCTTTTCACGCGAAGCTTCGAGCTTGCACCTTGCATCCACGTTTACTTGGCTCCATTATACCGTGGAATTCGTACCGACTGCCTCTATACGATGAAAGCATCGAACGGGAACGTAACGGAGGAGGAAGCTTAGCAGTAGGCGTCACTGTAACGTATCCCTATTCAATTTGGAAAAACCGTTGCGATTGAAACTTGTTTAAATACCGTGAAATATTTCAATATCTCTGTGTAAATAGTACGTTGAGATTTTCTCCTAGGGGATCTTTAACTATGCTTTATATTTATCTATTAATACACGTATCCATAGTGCCCTGTATTTTGCCGCTGCCTTACGGATTATTATAACCTCCGAACAACGTCTGCCGCGTAACGGCCCTAACACTTAAACGTATCGTTAGAGATATCTAACCGTGGAAGATTGAATGAGATCGAAACCAGGCGGAAGGCATACAGTCAGCTCACTTACGATTCAAGCTATTCGCGTACCGCGGCCCAAATTCGACAATCTTTTCGGATTCCTAACGAGTTTGGCATCGGAGCAGGACGATCGTTTGTACCTGGTGCCGTGATACGATGTCGCAATCGTTGCCACACAGTTTCGCTTAAGGAAACTGTAACGGTCATTCTTGTCTAGAGTGGTCGGGCTCATTTGAGTTGCACACGGCATACCTGGGGTTGTTTGCATTTCGAATTACGTGGGGGGTCGACTTCTTGTGCAATTTTTATCGCTCCCTCCGTACAGCCAAAGAAATACGTACCGAGACGCCACACAAGTTTTTCTTCGGTACTTTCCTAGGTAACTAGTGGCGCCACTAACGGTTAGCGGATACATTCTGAACTATCTTAACTCATACTTTTTTCAATACCATTATTACCGAGCTATCTACAACGCGTGCAGTAATACTGATACGTTAACTAGTGAAAATAAATTTTTTTTTCTCCCTTTCTCAAGAACATAATCAGTAGGCATATTTTTCTCGTCTGGCATTGTTACCTATTCGTGCAAAATCCTCGTTCGCCTAACAACTAGCGTACTGACATTCGTATGTATATATTTATATATAATCTTAATATGTATATATAAATCTAACACCAATGCCCCACGAT
>JAYRCB010000388.1:208422-233882 GCA_036026315.1 Trachelus stipa
AATGTCACCTTCAGGTAGGCCTAGTGGCGCCATTTCTTGGTCAGGCCGGAAACTTATCAATCCACCCTCGTATACCATGATTTTTTCGCACTTCTACTTATACATATATATATATATATCCCCTATTCTGCCTTTGTAATGTGACGTACCTCCTCGTGCTGTCTGAATTTACATAAATATATATATACACAAGGTGCGTTCACAACGCAATCTAAATCCATATGAAGACGATATCCCAAAGTCGTATCTGAATATAGTTCGTTTCACAAGCATCGATAAGGAGAAAATTCAATGAGATAATATTCGCGGCTTAACGTCGCCTTGCGAATACAGCCTTTACGGCTTTGATAAGTAGTGCTCCGAGTTGTTAGTCTTCGGTAGGGACAACGACGTGGGTTTTAAAAGAAGTCAATTTATTTTTCCGTCGCTCTACGCATTTGTTTGTGAACGCACATTGAGACATCGGATTTCGTCGAATCTTATGAGAAATTTGGTATCGGGTCTTTTCTACACCTTCCTGCTTCACCTACTGCGCTTCCCTACTCCGTTCATTCACATTACCGTGATAAGAGTCACGTGTAATAGCATCCCCACTGCTGATTACGTCTACGTATGAAATGTCAATGTTCATTGGTTCCGCGAAAAGATTATAATTCACGCATGGGAAATGACCTATCGTACTCGACTCACCGGCATTCCAGGGCTCGGCAGCATTATCTTAGCAGGAGACTGTTACGTGGAGAATCCATATACAGGGTGGCTCGTTAAGACAGTTTGGGATAAATTAGATACTTTTGTATGAGATCATTGACACGTGCCATTATTGGCTATCGAATGAGAATGGACTTTTTATTGGTGGCTTTGGCTCTGTCGGTAACGTAGAGAGCTATAAGATGTACTTTCGATATTTGAATTCGAATTTATTATCGATTGCAGCATATATGGTGGATTATGAGATTTTGATCGATATTGATCTATTTGTTCTATCGATATGTGTGTACAAGGGCTCTTCACGGCAAACGTACCAAATTGGGCGCGATTCAAAAATTTCGTTAATCGAGGCATTTGTTTGACCTTATCAAAGATACGAAAGATTGTGAAGCTCCTGATTTTAATAATTTTATCGCGTTAATTTTTGTTCTTTTTTTTTGTGATATCGCACTGCTATGATTCATGAAAATAGCTGTTTGTCACCAATTTCAGCTGGTGCGTTTCCCGTGAATAATCCTGTATATATATATGTGTCTGTATTATCGTACCCTCTTTAATCCAATGAAATTTTTCTCTCACTTTCATTACAGCCCAGATCGAGATAATCCCGTGCAAAGTTTGCGGCGACAAGAGCAGCGGCGTCCATTACGGCGTTATCACCTGCGAGGGATGCAAAGGATTCTTCAGGAGGTCCCAGTCGTCCGTTGTGAACTACCAATGTCCGCGAAACAAGAATTGCGTGGTCGATCGCGTAAACAGAAACCGATGTCAGTACTGTCGGCTGCAAAAGTGCCTACGACTCGGCATGTCCAGAGATGGTGAGTTTTTTGAAAAAAAAAAAAAACATTTTTTTTACCCCAACCAACGTACATACGATTAGGCTTGTCGAAGCAGGGAACCTAATTGTTATCATGAAACTGTATGGTTGAGCACCGCTGACGTCACGTTTTTCACGTCCTTACTGAGAACCACTGTGCAGACTGTGGCTGCAAAGGGCGAGAGCTAAAGATTCTGGCGGTCTTTCGCAGTCCAGTAATGGACCTCACATGAATTGAACTCATAAAGCGTGGTGACCCCGGTACAAATTGACGTGTGTTGGTGTAAGATAAATCACGTGCGTGGTTGACGTT
This sequence comes from Trachelus stipa, assembly GCA_036026315.1. Classification (NCBI taxonomy): domain Eukaryota; kingdom Metazoa; phylum Arthropoda; class Insecta; order Hymenoptera; family Cephidae; genus Trachelus; species Trachelus stipa. The sequence continues at coordinate 210,264 of JAYRCB010000388.1, forward strand.
CGCTTTCCGAGAAACTCATTGGCTACGAAATTCGTGGAAACTTTTGAAAAGAGAAAAGAAAAAAAATAGAAGGGAAAAAAAACGTATTTTAGGAAAATTCTTAACGCGTCGCTATACATATACGTAGAGTTGTGTTGAATTGACACTGTGTATATTAATATTAATATACATATATACACATATATGTGTAGGGAGGCTAACACATGTATAGTCCAAAATTAACATTCGCGCGATTAAATTCGCGATTAGGAATTCTTTTCTTTTTTTTTTATTCTCCATTCCTTCCGATTTTTATTTCACGATGCGTATGACGTCATCGGGGAAGAAAATATTTCTTCTAGTTTCTCGAACATGACCAAGCTCTTTTTAGCTTGTTTAATGTGCCGAGTGCAAAGATACAGTCTATTTATCAAAGAATAATACCAGATAATGATAATCTATAGTTTCGGCGCGATTCTTCACGTTGCTGACCGATCGCAAATATTTAAACGTTCGCACGCTGGGCGACGAGCGACGATTAAAATGATTCCGGAACGATATGACTTAACGCAGCCGATGCGGGTTATTGAACTGAGGTTGCACTTGGTACGAGGATCGTTGACGAATTTCGCGAATATTTCATCTTTTATTTTATTTCCGGCAAATATTTTTTTTTGTAGGAAAATAATCGATATAACCATGTAATTATCGATATAAACTAAGTCAGAGGCTCCGAAGCTTATTGTTACGTATTCTTCAAAATTATAGCCCGTCGTTGTTTCCATCCATAAAGATTTCAGCCGGGTCGATTTTCTGCCGTGAAATTAGCTTTTTCTTTATCTCCATGAAAATTCACGTTAAATAAATCTCTTACAGGGTGTCGTTCGGGCTATGGCGACTTTTCGTCTTATCTGACGATGTAAGCGGACGAATACTCGATGCATACGACGTGTCGTAATTTTTTTTTATTAAATATTTCGAGCAAGACCCGATATCCGAAATTTCATAATATAAAGGCGCACTCTCACTCGACGATGATTAACGTCGTCGTGCACGATAACCGCCGAAATATTTAACGTCGTTACCGGAGACGGATTGAAGTGCACTCGTGAATCGTCGAGCGGCTACGGGGCTGATAGCGGTTGCGATGGACGTAAAGCTTCGTTCACACGTGAATCCCAGAGCTGTGGATACCCAGTTTTTTTAAATTCAAAATTTGAAAAAAAAAGCATTTTATTGTACCTAATTTTGTAAATTGTTGTACCGCAAAGTACATTTTAATATTTGCAAATGATTAATGCGTTCTTTAAGGTCAATGGAAAATTGAGTTTTTCGTTTTGCACGGTCGAAACGCGACTCGCCAAGTTGTTTAGCGACTTTTATTGGCTATCTTGTTAATTTTGCTACCGAGTACAAGTCAATAATTCTTTATTATTGAATCTTCTTTTTTTATATTCGATGCCTCTCGCGGGAGCTTAGAAGACACTGATTCTGTCCTGGAGGCTGATGAGACCCTATCAAAAAATTGTCACTGTAACATGAAAATTGTCTCAACTGAACTTGGATTTACAAACAGGCAGGCAGCTTAATTCGGGACCAGATAAGTTTTCATAGTTGGGAATCCTGACGTAGTTTAGTGGTTTAGCAAACTTGTTCACACCACGGCGAATACTAGTTAGGTTTTCATTATTGGGGATGCCTAGATTAGATTCTGCCAGAGACTTTTTATCATTCAAGGGAACGACTAGGAAATTTCTGAAGGTATACCATTTACAATATTTGCACTATTTACATTTGCCTTTATTAACGCTTTTTGTACACAATTGTTTAAACGTTTATTTTGTAACTTAAACATATTTTTGGTACTATTTACAGTATTCACATTTTATATTTCATTATAGTCAGTATCGTGGAGAAGTTCTAATGTAAAATTTGACTTGAAGGTTTTTTTGGAATTTGAAAAAAAATGTATTATTTACAGTATTTATATTTTATATTGAATTATAGACGGTACAATGGCGAGGTTTTGTTAAATGTTTGTTGACTCTTAAAAATTAATCCTAAAAATGTCTTAATTACTTTTAACGATATTTACAGCTTGTATTTTTATCCTTTATCGCTACACATGCTCGCTTATCAATATTTCATCGGATTGCTTTCGCGGTTGTCAATTTTACTGACCATCACTTTTTATGTATGCGCATAGAATTTGCATTGCGGTTGTCTGAAACGGTTCTTGGTTTCATTAATAGGTCGTCATATTCCTTTCATTGTCGCACACACTTTTCATAGCCTGTGTAATTACCAACCGCATGTCTTCATTTTCCCCCATGATATCCAATCAATCCAGCTATGACGTACGGTTCACCGGCCACAATAATATTTAATGAAAGACTCTTCAATTGGATGATTTCATTGTGAAGATTAATTTCTATAAGCAAATTGAAACAATATTGCGTAGTTACGGTTGCAGCTTCGTTACAGGAAAACAGTCGATTTTCAACGGTACAAAGCGGGAAATTCGATTTTACATTGACCTTAAAGGATATAATTCGCATTTATCTCGATCGTTTTTGCAGACATTACAATGTGCTTAGCGTTACAAATTTAGTAAAATAAAATATTCTTTTAATTTCGGATTTCGTAAAAAAAACTGGACTAGTGATGTTTTTTTTATTTTTTCCATTATTTTCGAAAGCCATTAGACACGTGGAAATGACTTACGGTACTGGTAAGCACAAACGGAGTGCAGTTAGGAATTGCGCAATTTTTAATTCTATAAAGAATCTGGGCCAACTTCACGCACTGAGAAAGTAACAGTGAGTAATCGCGTTTCAAAACCAAACAAGATGATTTATAGATGATAATAAAAAAAAAGAAGGAAGAATTACGGAATCCGATAACAATATTTTCTTTTTTTATCTATCCGTATATTCACCTGCATGGGATAAATCTTACGAAAGAACTTACAGGTTTCTTTGTATCTCTACGGCATATTGAAAATATTCTCGAATCCGTGCTGCTGCTTATATACGTAAGTGACATTAGTCGTGGCACGCGTACTACTTGGGGTGCATGACCCCTTATCGGAATCGACTTCTCCTACGACTCCCACCCTTCGCTGGCTTATCAAACTCTGTTACGATCGCTCGCGCGTTTTTAGTGCCTTTGCGCTTGTACGCGAGCAAGACCACGTTATACGAATAGGCTACAGGACTTTTCATAGGGCGATTGCTTAAAACTTTGGATAAGGCAAATTCGTAGTAGACAACGAAGAAATATTACTGTCGTAAAAAATTGATTTTTCGTCACGGATGCCATCTTTTTCTATGTCGATTATACCGCACGGATGTTTTTTTTAATTATTTTTCCAGGCGTTCGATTCAGGATATTTTCGTCTTTCCTGCTAGCAGAAGAAATATTGAAAATTGCATCGCGACTTTTAATTTTCAATAACTTCGATTTTTTTTTCGCGCTTCCCGAAGGTCATTCTCGATCTTTGAAAAAGAACGCCGTCCTGTACTCGTGCAGGGACTTCATCTCGCGACCTATATTATCGCCGACGTCACAATGTATTCGCGTAACGGTACTTCTTTTTTTAATGTCAATACACGCTCGTATGTCACACGGCTATTACGTTTTCGTATAACAGTACAGGCCGTATACAGTGGCAATATTCATAACGATAAAAGGAACATCACATGCAACAAATATTAAATTGCTAAATATAGAAAACGTGTGTTTTCATTTGTCCCATTTTCTACGTCAAATATAGCATATCAATCATCATGCAAATATCGATCACCCTATAGCTTGGAGTCGTACGACGAGCACGCGGAAGTTCTCACAGTGCATCCGTGTTTCTGTGCATCTGTAAAAAAGATCGCCTGTTCGTAAAAACATGTTGCTTACCCCCCACCCTTTTGGCTTTCTCTTTAAAAAATAGCGAAGAAAAATAAATTTTTTTTGGAAAAAAAAATAAATTTTTTTCTTCGGTCAATGATAATTTTTTACTGGGGGGAGGGATGGCTCTTCCTTCACCTCCTCTCCCATATTCGGCTCGCGTAAAGACGTAGCTGACAAACAACGACAATCGTCCGCGACGCGATGTATTTTTGTCCGAGATTATCTATTTCGGTCGTCTCATTCAAAAAAATTCGACCGGCCAACGCGCGTCGTTTATCAGGCTATACAGAGGTGTTTTCGTGATAAGAGCCTCCTGTACGGGTGTCGCCTATATATAGTGGCCAGAAAATGCATAGGAGAGACCAAGGCAAGGCGCGCGCGTGTTCTTCCTGGTGGCGTCTCTCTTGCTACTCGGTCGATCACCCTTCGCGTTTCTCGTTCCCTGTCACGCCTGTTCCCACCGTTCCCCGTCTATGCAACGTCGCCCCTCCCCTCCCTTCCCCTATCGTCGCCCCACTCCTCCTTCCGCCGTGTAAACCGTTCCCACTCCTGTAGGTTCCCCCACCACCAATACCCATAGCGGTTCAGCTGGTCTGACGTCACGTGCTTCTCCCTCTCGCTCGACGCGTTGCTACATCCTCTCTGTATATACATATATCTATATACATACATGCTTATGTACATGTGTATATACATATATACCGTGGTCGCGCTAGCGGTTCGCCAGAATTGTGACGTACAGCGTCCCGTGACGTCACGCGGCAAACCTAACCGACCGAGCCAGGGACGACGCTTCCGCGTTCTCGCGCTGCGCATGCGCCTGGCTTTCTTTGCGAAGTGGGGATGATCCGCGCGAGAGGGGCGATACGGGGCGAGGGGAGGGAGGAGAAAGACAAAAAGTTAATTCCTCGTCGTACTACCCCTTGATCTTTGACAGAGCCGAACGCTGTTTATCGAATTGGATTTTGGGATATAGTTTTTTACTTTAACCTCTCGACGTACGTTGGCACGATCGACGCGTTGGGTTAAGTTGCGAGAAGAGTTTGGCAGTGCTCGTTCTTTGTTCTATGAATATTCAATGGGACTTTAAGTTTGTTAGTTCGATGTTATTCAGTTTGTGACAGGAGGGCGCAGGGGACGTGGGTTCCTTTAAGTTTTAGGAATTTTAGCAGCGCTGCTTTGGTAAGTCGGCTGACGGGCGTCCCGGACGCTCTTACCCATGTCTTTATGGGAAAGCTCGAGGTTAGTCTGCTTGTCGCGCGTCGGCTCGGTGGTTATCAGTGATACGATTTCGTAATCGGAGCGGGGGTTGGACGCGAGGTCAAAGTTCGTCTACGATGAATTCGTGAAAAGGGATTTCATTGATTATTATTATTTTTTATCGCAAAATAAAATCGCGTTCAAAATCGGCATATTTTTTTAGGAGGTATAGACGGCTTCGGTGACCACCCCCTTCCCCCTCCGACGCTTTTTTTACCCCGAACGGTCTCGCAGCGTGACGTTCTAAATGCTCTACTTTCCCCCCCTCTTCTCCCTCTCCCTCGTTCGACCCTCCGGGAATTTCATCTCTTTCCACCAATTTTTATCCCATTGTTCATAACGCCCCCCTCCGGTACCAGCAACCTCATCCTGCGGCTAGGATCGTCCTACCCTGACTTCAAAATTTTTTCCCAGCATCCACCGTTCCCGGACCAGTCGACGATCTACGTTCTTTGCCATGCAGATTTAATATCCAGTGATTACGGATTGTTTGATTGTATTCGAAGTCGTTAGATCCCTCTCTTTGTCGTCCGTTCGTTTCAAAGAGGCCGAAAATCATCCAGCCTCCCTTTTGCTATCTCGACTAATTGCGCGAGCTCCTCTATCTTGCGCTGCACCCTTCTCCCTAATTGTCACTGGTATTATTTGCCACCCTTTATATTCCCGATATCGGCAACGTCGCCATTCCGTCTTTACTCCTTTCTGGAGTCTTGGGGCATATAGAAATAATGATCGTGTCGTCAGCATATGTGGAGATGCCAGAGATGGTATTCTCTCTGAGCTCATACAATATATATATGTGTGTATATGTATATATATATATATCGGTCACGGATGACCTCGAGATCCGCGAGAAAGCTTCGGCAGCCTTTAATGGTAACACGTGACCTCGACTGGTGCCTAACAGGCAACCACCTTAAAGGTGTAAATCGCAACACGTGCGCGCCCTCATTAATATTAATCGTGTGCCTAATTATCGCCCGATAAGACAACGGCGTACCAGTAATTAATATCTGTCCGTGTACGTAAGCAGTGCTTGCCTAATGCTCGGCTATCCCGTTAATGTTGCAGCCGTTAAGTTTGGACGGATGTCGAAGAAGCAACGGGAGAAGGTGGAGGACGAGGTGAGATTTCATAGAGCGCAGATGAGGGCAGCATCCGAAACGGCGCCTGACAGCAGCGTCTACGAGCACCAAACCCCGAGCAGTTCGGATCAGCATCACTCCTACAACGGCGGGTCAGTACAAGATAAATCTCATGACTGTAAAGCTCATCAGGGTAGAGTCCATTTACCGTATGGACCAACGGAAGACGATCCTGACACGAAAAACGTATTTATAATATTGTCGTCTCCTCGTGCCTAAAGTAGATGATCCGAGTATCTGGGCTTGTCGATTTCGCGGACGTTGCTTTAGAGAGAAGAATAAAGAAAAATAAAGAAAGAAAAAAAATAAATTGAACTTAACATGCGAATGCGATACTTTTAATTTGTATGTTTCTTTCTCATTTGCCATTTCAGCTACACGTACGGCGGCAGTGAGTACGCGTCTCCTGGTCCAGGTACAGGCTCCTCGGGCTATTACAATCATCAGGCGATAACGAATTACGAACTCAGCGCGGATTACGTCGACAGCACGACGGCCTACGATCCACGACCAACGCAAACTCAAGTCGATACCGTAGCACCTGACACACCCTCTGTTACTGCCACTGGGGTACTGCCTAGTGTCGTTACCACCGGTAAGAGAAAAAGAAATGGTGTATGTATATGTGTTAATATTGAAATTTTGATAAGCTTCGAAGCACTGATAAAAATACGAATATAGAGAATAATATTTTTTCTCAAATAAAAAGCAGGAAAATCATTGTCAGCTACGACGACCGGTAGTGGTACTGCAGGTAGTGGCGGAGGTAGTGGCGGCGGTGGTGGTGGTGGTGGTGGTGGTGGTGGTGGAGGTGGAGGTGGAGGTGGTGGTGGTGGGGGTTCATTAAGCGGTGGAGGAATTGTTGCCGTTAAACAAGAAACTACAGTCGAGCTTGCCAGTCTTGGACATGGTTCCTACACGATGGTCGACTCGACGACATTTCTGAACAGTCAACAACAAAGGGTCAACAATCCTCCCGAGGATGACGAAGTCCCTAGTCTGCCCAGTATGTCCCATGCGAGATGTGAGATTATGTTTGTGTCCTTTTGCATGAGTATGATTGTCGTTGCTGTTTATGACTTTATGATCTAAGAACGATCATCATCTTGAATTCGTTTTATCACGTACGATGATACGTGGGAGTTATGCGGGGTGATGATCGCAGTCTGTACGGAGAAGCTTTCGATATGACTTTATATGGATTTTTAAGAAATTACGTCGTACGTGGTATAGAATGTCTTAGAAATCTTGCATGTTTAATTTTACGTGGTATAGAATGTCTTAGAACTTTTGCATGTTTAATTTTGAGTATCCTAGCTGAGACTTTGTATCACGCTATTCACTTTGGTGACGATTGCTTTTGCTTTTGTGACGTTTTTTTTTTAACCACGTGTCTTTTATTTGCGATTCGTTTGATCGTTGTAATTTTTTTTTAATTTTGGTCTTGCGACGTTCATTGAACGAAATTTGAATTTGTTTCAGATCCGGCACAAATCAGCGAACTTCTCTCAAAGACGATAGCGGATGCTCACGCACGGACGTGTCTGCTTTCGACCGATCAAATTCAGGAGTCGTTCCGCAAGCCCCATGACCTGTCTAGGCTGATATATTACAAAAACATGGCGCACGAGCAACTGTGGCTCGAGTGCGCTCAGAAGCTGACCACTGTCATTCAGCAGATCATAGAGTTCGCGAAAATGGTACCGGGGTTCATGAAGCTCTCGCAGGACGATCAGATCGTCCTTCTGAAAGCCGGTAGGTAGAAAATGAGTCTGGAATTCGCATCGAGGCGCATCGTTATCGTTGGCTCTCTGTATAATGACGTGCCTGGTTGAACCACGTGGCTCAATTAACCTTAATCAATTGTTCAGGTTCCTTCGAATTAGCGGTACTCCGAATGAGCAGGTACCTCGATCTCCAACAAAACTGCGTCCTGTACGGCGACACGATGCTGCCCCAGGATGCGTTCTACACGACAGACACGGCGGAGATGAAGCTCGTCTCGTGCGTCTTTGAGCTTGCGCGAAGTGTCGCCGAGCTGAAGCTTACCGAGACGGAGCTTGCGCTCTACAGTGCAGCAGTGCTACTCAGTCCTGGTTAGTATAAATTTGATGTGATCGTGAGCGAGAATTAAATGCATGATAGCGAAGATTAATTAAACGATGGATGAAAATGACTATTAATTTTTTTTTTTTTTTACGTTAGATCGACCAGGACTCAAGGGTCTTGCTGAAATCACGAGGCTGTCCCAGGCGGTGATCAGGGCATTAAGGTCGGAACTCGATCGGAACCACGTGTCCCCGATTAAGGGTGACGTAACAGTGTGCGACGCGATGCTCGCAAAGATCCCACAATTAAGAGAGATCTCATTGCTGCACATGGACGCCCTGGCGAAGTTCAAGAGGTCGCAGCCCCACCTCGAGTTTCCGGCCCTCCATAAAGAACTCTTCAGCGTCGATAGCTGAACGACCGACGCGGCGCAGGGCAACCCGACGCTGGCTGAGGACACGGAACGCGAGTGACACGGGGCCTTGCTCTGTCAAGGTGAGCAGGGAGAGTTGGGACTTGTGAAATTCTGTTGTCGAGGCTTGGAGGCCAATAGGTCTGGGACTTATCAGAATGAAGTAGTGATTTGGGTATTCGGGTCGTAGGAATGAACAAATTTATTTAGTAACGTATATTTTTCCTTTCGTCTTGTTTTTTTTTCTTTAATTATCTTTTATGTGGGTTAGTCAGGACGATCTAACCGTGTCTCGTTTTACTTTCTGTTGCAGATTATTTCCTTCGTAATGAACGTATTGGGCCTTAAATAAACATAATATTGTTATATAAAGTATACATAAAGCAACATAAAGTATATATGAAAGATATATAGAAGTATATATAAATATAAGATATATATATATTATATATATATAGATGAGCTATTGGTTGTTATGACACATACATAAAGTATATATTGACTAATATCGTTACAAACAATGCCGGGACAGTCCGGGGATGAAATCAAGAGTGTATAGGTATATAGTCGCGCTCGGGGACCGATTCCCAGCGGGGCCCGTTAACGCGTCACACACAGGACTCTTGGGACCCGATTAATTATGGTCCCAGAAAACGCGCGCGTGCCGCTTCTCGCTCGCGCGGCCATCTGTTGCCGTGGGGCCCTTGAAAAGGGCCCGTCGACTTTTTTTGTCCCAGGACTGACCGGGCCCCGACACCACACGTAGCTAGACTCTAACTGAGTAAATTAACGGATTAACGTTTTGGTTAACGCACTTTACAAACACGCTTTTAATACGTAAATATTACTTCCTACCTGTTACGCCCATTTTCAGCGAATCCACGTACAGCGTGATCGCCAGTTAATCGGGCCCCAATCGAACCTCGTCACTCTCAACGTTGTCCACGTCAGATTTACTAAAAAAAAAAAATCCTTCCTCCCTGACCCTTATCATTACCAATCAACTATAATCGATTCCTTCTCCGAATATGAAATCGCAATAAAATATTAATCCATCAGGATCAATAAAAATTTGTACCGACAGGGGGCTCGGTTAAGTTGGTTATTGTGCGCATGCGCAAAAAAAAATACAAAATAAAATTAGTCACGCGACTATAGCGATAATACCGTTATCACACGACGAAGTACCGTACCTACGTAATACGTAAGGGAGTCGTTCGCGCGAGTGCGAGATTTCGGATTGTAGGGGACAAAAAGAGGAGTTACGGGAAACAAAAGAGAGAGAAAAAAATATTTGGGGGGAAAAATATGAAAAGCCACGTCTTTACAATATACATGGAAGTAATGTTTGCACGTACGTACAAAACGAAAATAATGGTGAAGGATTCATCTATACGTACCTATGGACCATTGTGCGCTTATAGGTACGTATAGAGACGCATATATGATAGATAGATAGGTAGGAGAGAAAGGATGAAAAAAAAAACATAAACACACACAAACACACACATATACACATCGTGCTTATCGATTACATACGAAACCAATGGTGCGCCAACTGATACGTTAACGGTAGCAAAACTGAACGAGAACGAAGATTATTCTTATTAATTAATGTATAAATAAAAAAAAATTGATTTACCACCAGAGGAAAGAAAAACGTGGCAGGACTCTCGCGCGAGCAATGTTACGTTATACCAAACACACGCGTTACACGCATACTCGTTATCTCTCTCTCTCTTTCACGCTCCTTCTCGATCTCTTCTCACTCACCCCTTTTGTGTATCTTGCAGAGAAATGACTTCTCTCTTTTTCCTTTTTTTTTCGTCTACCTTTTTTATACCCAGAGGACACGTGTATTACGGACTCGGGAGAACAAAGAAAAACGTGCGCGAATGTTTGAAATAAACTGATTCGTTACAATTAAAAGACATAATTCGGGGACGACATAGAAATTAACACGTTACACACCTCTCGTGAGACACACGTTTCAACTATATGCGTTATCATTGCAAGTTGCAGTTATATTGTAATATATATATATATATATGTATTATACGTAAATATATATATATATATGATAAATAAACAGAGTCGACGTACGATATAGAGGTATGTCTAAAGTGATATGTGACGGCCGTATTCGGGTTGGGAGTAAAAAAATTTGACGTGGGCTACGTTATGTGCTGTACGTTGTTGTATGTATATGTAATATCCTCGTATTTTTTATACCCGTTGGATTGCTCGTTTTTGCAATTTTTATTAAGAAAAGAATTTTTCAGCTCGTTCATCTCATTTTATTCGTTAAAATCATCTTGTACGGTATATGTGTTACCTGACTCTTCCATTTAGTCCAGTCCCACCCGCCCCTCCCGTAACTCCTGATCCGCATCCTCTAGTTCCATCTCGTAGCGCATTTTCGCTCCTTCGCGTTATTCGTTCTCTTACGTTCCCGATCCTCATTATTGTAAATTTGCTTTCCGCTGAAGAAACTGAGAAAAGACTTATACAGCATCGAATCATCAATACTCGTATTAATTGACGCGCGATTCGCACTGTCAGCCACGTAGCCCACGTTTTCGCGTGCGAAAATACCGTTCCCGTGCAGGATCTGTGCAGGGTGCTTCAGCCCGTATTCAGAACTCGCTGTGAGTGCTAATAGCGTGCTTTAAAATTTTTTCTTAGTGACTTTTATCTACAAGCGGCTCTGTTAGTGACCTTAAGAGCGAGTTGTGAATACGGGCTTTCGAGTATAAGTGTCATGGCGATTAACGTGTAGAGAATTGCAATAAAGGTTTGGATGAAAAAAAATTGTAATAAAAGCAAAGCTTCTCTCTTTTGCGTAAAATTCAAAGGAATGAACGGGAGATACTGTTCATGTGTGTGTATATGAAAAATGTTAAAATCAGCTATATTTTTGTAGTAAGGGTAGAGAGGAGATTGTCATTGTAATTTTTTTTTATCGATAGAATTAGACGAATTTCAATGTGGCGTAATCAGTAAAAAAAATTTCATATTTACCTTTCGTTGCGATATTTATTCGCTATCGTATCTGATTAATATCTCGTTACCATGATAGTTGATTGTAGATCGTAAAATTACGATACCAGTGAGACCAAGCGTGATTACGAGTTAAAGGAGTGGGTTGGCCCGGGTGGGGGGGAGTTATGAATGACAATTTTGACACTTTAACAAATATTGTTACAAGTTGGAAAATATCTGTTCCCTGCTTTCTCTTGTTACTTCGTGACTGTATTATTAGTGTAATCCACATGTTTTTTACCTATTTAAAAAAAAAATGTTGAATCACCATGACACTCGTACACCTACGCTCTTGTGTATACATGTAAGCGATTTCACGCCTGTCCCTCGAAACACCGCATATAAAACCACCATTTTGATTAATGAGTTGTGTACATATTCGCGACAGGCGAGCACACGCTAATCATGTCGCAATTGATCTAACTTTAAGATTATGATATTCGTAGATATTAATACGGTCGCGGTCCTCGCGATGGTCCCCCGAGCGTTCGCCACATTGAACGAGATCATCGACGACGACGACAATGATAATCGTGAGCAGGATAGAAGTTGCGAGTACGACGTGTCTACGATTGGACCAACGGACCGGCGCATTCGATTCGAATTAACTTCGAGAGTCAAAAGAAAAGGAACCACGTGGAAACGTGTGATAATAATATTAGTCGACGTACGTGAAACATTGTTAAAAGCGAAGAGCGTTGTAACGTAAAGAAAATTATAGACTATGTTATTCAACCCAAACGCACCACCTGAACATGGCTCTAACGTGAGACTCAAATGGGCGCGCTAACTTCAGATGGTGCGTTTCTACTGAATAATCCTGTATATTCGTATAAGAACGGGAAGCAGCGAATGACACCATATGATTTATACGAAACGCCAGCGCCGTCTGTGCGGTACGAAGTGAAACTAATGTAATGGCGGCAATGGTAGTCTAAGCGCTCGACTCGATGCGCAGATGCAATTTTATCAAGTATTTTCAATTGTCCGTACGTTGGCAAGCATTTTTATTGGCAATTACGTTGCTTTCAGTTGCGCGTTGACAGCTTACACACACACATACACTTGTACACACATGAACACTGCCCAAAATATCGTGGGCTGCAATTTGGGGGGATGCGCAGAGTATCACGCGGTCGACGTTGCCTCTGTCTATCGTTGACCGTGTAACGGGTGAACGGTTTCGAAAGGGAGTGTGTGGAGGGAATTTGAGGGGATGAAAAAAACGAAGAAAAAAATACCGTAAAAAAATATAACCAATAATGTGTTCTAATTCGCTGGCGTCGGACCGCCAGCCGTGATGTGGATCTCAGCGCTCGCCGAGGGACTCCCGTTGACACGCGATTAAGGGGGTAAAAAAAGGAAAAAAAAACAAACAAAAAAATCATGAAAAAACTGTGACGAACCAGGATTTTTCTTGCTAGTTGCGCGCGCGCGCATGATACGTAAACATACATAATATTATTAATGCAGTACCTGCTGTGGTTGTAGGATATAATAGATAAGGATTGGTGGGCGCGGATGATAGTTGTAAGAAAATTGTGCGACGGACTATATACAAAGTATAATGTAATAGCAATTGAAGTGTTTAAAACGGGATTTTCGGAAATTGGTGAGAACGTGTAATTAGGATGAAAATTTGGTGGTAAGTAGTTTAAAAAAAAATTTGAGTGCGATTACGAGCGCACGGGGAATTTCTTGGACCATCGTGTTGGACGGTTGGGGAGGAATTGGGAGAGAATTAAGAAAAATGAAAAGGAACTGGAAATTCTTAGACTTACTCGCATTATTACGTAATTAACGATTGATTAAAGACGATGACGGAACAGAGCGAGTGCGTAAGCGTTTATTAATTTTCATTTCTTATCTCGATGCATAAATAAGTGATGCGCTATATTTATGTGTATATACGTATCTGCATGTTTTTGTACGTATATAGATATACATATAGGTATAGAATATCCTTAGAGACTTAAATACGCGAAGGATGGACTTATAGCGGGAAATTTGAAAGTGGAAAAGAATAATAATGAATAAAATGAAAGAGTGATTGATTAATGATTAATTAACGTTAATTACAAGAATAATGTTTACGATAATGTTACTGATCGATGATGATAATAATAGTGACGCAAACAATCTCTGCTGTAATTTTGGATGAACGAGAGACGGGCGATCATCAGGGTTTTTAAAGACGAGTGGGATTTTCTATCGCGTGAAAATTCGATAAAAAAAATTAATAGATTACGACGAATTTTTCACGTTGGCTAACGTTTTTACGGCCTTCCGTAATTCCGTTCTCGCGACGCGGTTGCTTTCGTCCTTATTGTACGATTGTATTTGGCGGCGAACAAGCGGCCAGCATAATAAATACGGTTGAGCTGTTGGCGCTAGCGGGATTGATATGGTGAAAACGTGAAAAGCTGAATTTTTGAGAAAAAAAAAATAAATAACGAAAATGAGCGAGCGAAGTTTAAACGATAAATAAAAAAATGTACGAGAGGGCATTGACGAAAATTAAAAACGCGACGGAAAGACGTTAAGGAACGCGAGAGCAAGGCCTTTTATATACTAAATTCTAAATTTGGATTTATATTTTTAATGATGAAATAAAACGAAACGCGATTCGACTGATTTGGACTATTGTCCGCGCGCAGCGCTGCCTGTCTCGCTGCTCCGTACATCCCGCGACCCCCAGACAACAATTGTTTTCATTGTCCCCCAGGAAGACAAATTCGATTTTGATATTTTTTCCATACCCTTTTCTTTTTTTAATACATTGCTCTTATATGCGCAACCCACTCTCGTAGATCCCTTCAAATTTTTATTTACTGAATTTTTTCATAGTCTCCAAGAAAATATTGCGTTGCTAGTAAATTTTACTTTTTCATTCCCAGCGTCCCTCGTACAACGTCCAATTGAATGCGTCTCTTTTGTAAAAAATTTTTTTAATTTTCAATTTATTCTTCACTTTCCCTGTAGACTTTTAATGAAATTTTTTCTTTCAATTTTTTCATTTGAAAATCACGCCTCTTTTCACATGCTCGCGCACACATTCGATCTCTGTCGTTCTCGTCAGAAAATCATCCTTTACGCATACACGTATTTCATTCCTTCATTATAACGTGACTCAAGTCTATATACAGATTTTTCCATTTATCCTCGCGACAAATCCATTCATCGTGCTTTTCGTGCGGGAAATCATTTTTTCTTTTCTCGTCACTGTGTTGGTACGTCGATATTAGGATTTCAGCCTTTAACGCTTAGAGAACAAGGACGTGTCAGTATTGCTCGTAAAAAAATTTCACGATTTAAAAATTTTTTAATCGACCGTCAGGATTGCGACGAGACGATAAAAATTTTTTAAATCGTCACTCAGCTACTATCGGCTCACGTCGGTTCCGCTCGGGTTTTTTTTTGGGTGTCGTGATATATTTTTTTTTAACGAGACACGACTGCCGCGTTCCACTTATCGTTGACACAAGAACTGATGCTACTTCGTGAGACTGCCGTGGGAGCCTTATATTGAGAAAAAAAATGACGTAAAGCGGATATAAGTGAAAAAAAATTAAGTATAAAACGCAAAACAAGACGCTGGAATTTCAGTGGCGTGGAGTACGAATTAATATAAAAAACGAAGAAACGGATGAGCAGAGACGAGGAAACAAGAGACACGCGGATGATAAATAAATGAAAATATTTATAAAACAAAAAATGCTCGTTCTCGGAGAGATCTGAATTCAGAACGGGGGTCGCGGATACGCGGCCGCTGGTATTTTGAGACTTATTGTGATATTATAAGATGAAAAAAAAAATAATAACGGTGACTGAAACTGCATGATCTAAAGTTACAGCCGCCACCATCCCTCCCCAACCCTCCCCCACCCCAATTCACTTTTTTCCCATAATCTCTGGAATTCCTTTGATTTAGTCTTTACGGAACACTCCCAACGATTTCCTATCACGTTTTTTTTTAATTATCCAAAAAAATGGATTTCTTAATTCGTATCTACGTATTGCGCTAACTGGGTGTACGGTGTGTTCCCTCGTATTTTGAATTTGAAATATATTTTTAGCTGGAAAGTCAATGACGGCGTATCCGTCGACAGGACGTTAGGAATGACCATGGTTAGTGTCCAAAAATTTTCGAAAATATCTAGCAACTTTTTTTAAGTGACATTAGAATACAGTAGAAAAAGTCGATTTTGAAATTTGAAATTTTTCGCAATTAAAAAATTCTTTTTGTACGCGGGAATAAAATAAATTTTTGAATTTGACATTTTGAAATGTACCATTTTTTTTACATTTTTTTATCCTACGAAAAGATGACGATTTTTGGATCCTACTCTCTGGTACGTTTATTCTCCGCCACGCGATACGTTAATCAATTTGTTTAATGGGAATAAAATTCGCACCGTGAAAAAATATGGAAAGTGAGGTCACGCTAGGTTTACAATACACGATAACATTTTTTAAGGTTATTTGAATGAAGCGTATGAGAATGTGTTCGCAAAAATTCAACTACCATGATGCATCTGGCGTTATGCAATTTATTGATATTGTTACAGAACGTGTTTATCCAATTTGAAAATGCCACGAGTACCAATTCATTACTCCCCATTAACTTTTGCCAATCGAACCAAAATCACACCGTCAAGTACTGTAATAATAATTGTAGATCGATGTCACGAGGAACTTATCATTACTTAATGTACTATGTCCGTAAGGATTTTTCGAATTTAAACGAATCATAATAACATACTCCAAATTCTATTATTCAATAACGTGTCGAAATTCACGATTATCGTATTCAATTTTTGTATTTATGGTATCTCGCAAAAAGCTTTTTTTACAATTTTTTGGAGAAAAAAATAAATAAAATTCGTTTCAATTCGAACAATCCACTCGCACGGGTCTTTTAATGTTAATTAATTTTGGATCGACGACTACATGTGGGAAATATGTTGGACGCTCTCGAAAAAAAAAAATTGTACGGAACAACAAAAAAAGAGGTAAAATGACTGGGCGCTCGTTAATAAAGTCATCCGAATAAATCTATTTAAAAAAAATGCTTGCCTTCCCATTCCGAAAACATGCGACCTCTGCACATTACACGACTGGATGGACTTAAATAAAGTGTTGTTAAGGACCGAAAATATTTTGCGAAAAATGAACGAATTCATACGCAAAGGGGGTACAACGCTGTTATTCAAAAATATTTGACACTTGCAAATTTTAAGATCGAAAATTGCGTTATCGCGACGGAGTCAACAAAAAAATGGAGGAAAGTAACATGGAAAAAAAAAACAAAAAATTATGAAAACCTCGAAAAAAAATTCTAATGCAATAAAGCATTTCGTTGCTCTCGTACGAATGACGCGGAAAATTGAATAAAAGCAAAAAAAAATGTAAAAAAGATACAGGGAGGTTGGGGGTGACGAGATAACTCGGGCACATCCGATACACACCATCACAGCCACGAAAAACTGCACCAACACGTATATGAACGATGATACGATATACCGTAATTAATTAATCGAATAAATAAATTAAAGACCGATTTGAAATGAAAGATTAGAGAAAATAGAGTTTAATGACGAATAACGATATTATTATTAATAATACTACGATGATATGTATTTTTAACATGAACCGTTCACAAGTTGAAAATCTGTAGATTTATAAAAGAAATATTAATCATCGTATATGGATTGTGCATCTTTTACAATTATCCGTCGTATTGGTTCCGCTAAGAGTAAAAGGAAAAAGAACGACAGAAAATGTAAAATTGAAAAAAAAAATGTTATAAACATTTGAGATATATCAACAATTCAAAAAGCTCTCAAATGTTAATTTTCATGAAAATCGTCGTTTCGTGAATTATTCATGCTCGATCTTTGAGCCGTTCGAACGATAGGCTAACCGATCGCCGGCTATTTTATCTCAGTACATTGCACGTAATATAGTAAAAATTATCGTACACTAGCATTCAGACAGTATAGAATACTTTTTCCAAAAATAAAGCATAAATTTAATATCGTACAGTTACGTATTAGAAGTTACCATAGAAAGGCTATAAATAATAATAATAATTCTTGACAGAAGCAATGTAATCGCTTGGCAGTTTTTCAAATAGGGCTTAAAGGATAATGCAAATGAAGTTAAATAAAGTATTTAAAGAGAGAGAGAAAAAAATCAAAATGGCCGACGATTGTTTTCACCTAACGAGAACCGAATTGATAAACTTTTAAATGACTGGTATATACATATAATATATATACATATATATATATATTATTATTCTAGGGACACACGGATAGAAAAAGATGCAACGTATACGAAATCTAATAGGGTATAAAAGAAAAATACATTTTTTGTAAATATTTTCCCCTAAACCAGCAAGCTCACCACCGACTCTCGTATATTATTTCGCAAATTCGTCAACCGCGCCCATTTTTATTAACTGCAATCGAAATCGAACAATCTCGTACGTCATTAATATTAAAAAGTGAAAAAAAGTGTCTGTGAATTCGGTAGGATTTTTTAAAAGTATTTTTACTTAAATTCAAGTTTTTTTGTATAATCGAGGTTTATATTTTTTTTTAAATACACTTGGCAGTCAACGTATTTTTTTCCCGCTCATTCACATTCTACACGACTCTGCGATCGATCAGTGCGAAAGCGTGCAATTTATTTTCGTGTTAATAAGACGCTTTGGAACATTTTTGAATTTAAAAGACGAGAGAACAATTTTTTGTTGTCACTCGAAACAGGATCGAAGAGCCAATTTTTGTATTTCCCGCGAAAAAGAGATGCGTCACGCGACAGTCTAATATAATGAAATCGTCACGTCGTTATTGTTTCTCGAAAAATCATCGCGGTAGGACGTTAATGGTAAAACGTTAACGATAATGTGAATAACGATTACATATTAATTACTAATAGCAACAATAACGATTAACGTTAACGATTATCGATACTAGCATATACACCACTTTACAATTATCAAATGCGTTTATGGGAGATGTCGTGAGCATAACGATGGTCCGAGTGGCTAGTGCGTGGCGCGAAAACAAATAAACAGATAAAACCCAAAAGCATAGGCATTAATAGAGACAAAAGCGAAATATAAAGAATAAAGCAACAAAAAAGAACAGATCATTCTGAGATACCAATGGAATGGGGCGCGAGAAAATTGTTCGAAAAAGAAAGACAAGGTAAAAAGACGCAAGAAGTATCACGCGTAAGAGTAAGAGCGAATTATAAGAAAAAATTAATTAGCGATCGGTTAACCGATTAGACAAGGCAAATCATGAAAACCATAAAAGTCGAAAAGTGACATAAAATCTGTTGAAAGTGGGCAAAGGAAGGAGTAAGGAGATGGAGGTTGGAAGAGGAAGACAAAGTAACAAACGATGTACTTGATACGATGTAATATATTGGTTATTTATTTTTTTTATATATATATACATACCCATATATAAATATATATTATAACGCATTCGTTTTAATTCGTTGTTATACGAGTATCGTTTTCATTTCCCGCGTCAACGATTTGCGCATGCGCGGCTGCGTTGTAAACTGTAAGTTTCGTTAGGTATGTCGCTACGATATTACCGCAGAGAGAGAGAGAGAGAGAGAGAGAGAGAGAGAGAGAGAGAGAGAGAGAGAGAGAGAGAGAGAGAGAAAAAGATAGAGAGTGTGTATGTGTGTATGCGTGCATAAGCCTTTCTTGACTCGACGAATGAATTAACGGAAAGAAATTACGTGAAAAACCAAGTGGAGAAATAAGGACACATAAAAGTTTAAGGTTTTCTAGACTCAACGCATCGCCCAACGGCTTGTGCGAGGCTGTCGCTGGCGTCAGTGTCCGCGTGCCACGTGTTGTGCTCGTTGGTGGTTATGTACGAGGTTAAAAAAGTTTTACGTGGAGTTGAAAGATCGAAAAGTTAAAGAAAAGAGATAACGAGGAGTTAAACCGAGTGTACAGACAGAAATAATAGTGTTTAAAGAGCACGCGAGTGTTTAACAATGACTTTAAAGGTTATTCTTTGTCGGTGCGTCACTTTTGTACGTTAATATTTTACGTACTTTACCGACGGGTTTTACTCGTTACTATTGTGACTGAGAGTACAAAGCGTGAATGGCTTACGAGGTGCGTGATTATTAATATTATTGTTAATTATGAAAATTGAATTTAACAACGTGTTAAGGTGGGATACGACAAATCGAGCCAATGGGAATCAGTGAACGGAGGCGTTTCAGTTGTCTTTGTTATTATTTGGGCACGCCGACACTCTCGCTGAGCGATGCGTCGAGAGGTTTTACGATTTAAACTAACAATTAGTTCTTAATGCTAATTATCTATTAATTGTATACACGTTAATTGCTACAGCATAATATTATTGATTACATTACACTACGCCTATTCTCTGCATATACATCCCCTTATGTATTTTATCCTATGGCGGCGAGAATTTATTTTGACTACGAAATTGAAGGAAGCGTTGAAAGGTAATTCTTGAGCTGTCTCATAGATTTTCCTTTTTCTCTTTTCTTTTGCTTGAATATTTTTATCTGCTCTCGACTTTTTTTTGTTTCATTTGCTTTGTTATTTTTTTCTTCTTTTTCTTTACGGACCACAAAAGGCTTTTCTTATCTTTTTTATTTTATCATGAGGCTCTTATCTCTACTCCCACTTCCACCCCATCCTTGTTCCTCACTCCTATATCTTTATCCTTGGTGGTCGTTCTTAACCCATCAGACTCCTTTGTTATTCTTGATCCTGTAGCGAATATCGGGATACTCCTCCATGCTGGATATGGGAACAGGAATTTGGATGGATATTCATATGTCGACAAATTCGATGGAAGAGAATTTTGGAGCTGAATTGAAAAGAAAAGAGATATAAGCCCCATGTGTTAATTGCGTAATCGGATATGTGTCATTGCAGTACTGGTTTACTGTTTTACGATTACGATGACGTGCTTGTGTGGAGAAAATCGGTAAGGGCCCCTTGTCACTGTGATAAATTGTTAAAGGTCTCTTTTTTTTGAAAATGTAATCGTTCTAATTTTCCAGGAACCCGAGGGCTTCTGGAAATTGAATCGTTACAACTGAGATAGAATATTTATAAATTACTGATTTCCACGTTTATGTCTGTAACACGTATTACGGATGGAATAAACGGTCTTAAGGCCAGAATATATGTATTGTGTAATTTGAAAAACCTTTCCTGACTCTTGGTGGTTAGTATTAGATTTCATTATTTATTTTACCGAAGCGTTTATGCTGTAGACGTTACACACAACTAACGGAATTTTCCGGAACTAACGGCGGATGTTACTTGGAGAAATACATTTGTAAATTTTAGATGGTAAAATTCAATTTGAATTCATTTTTTTCATTGAAGCTTGACAGATCTCAGAACGTGAATTCAGGTTGTAGCTAATGTGCATGTACAATACAGTTTTGGCTCTTAATATTTTTAGATATTTATATTGTAGGTTATGTCATTCTTATTTTGCAACAATAAATATAAGATTACAATGGTTATGAACATATCAAATAAAAATATTCTTCGCATCAGTTATTCCTTATAGCAGTTAGCTGATATGTTAATTTTAAACGGTACGAGTACAATTTAATGAAATTTTATCTTGAAAAGAAAAATTCGCCTTTGTCTAATTAAATCATTAAGATTCGCACTTACTTATTTCGGCATCTATAGGATCGAATTTTAAGTAAATCCTGCAGCGAACTTGGGATTTTAGAAAAGTGCAGTTCGTCGACAAGATCGGTTGGAGAAACAGAACATTAGAAAGCTGGTAAAAGGCTGAGAACGCATCGTACAATGGGTCAGAAAAATGGCAGATACCAGGAATTACGGGTAGGAAAATTTGTCGCTTTACGGAAAAAAAGTATTTGCGGGGGAGATCCTGAAGGGGGGGGGGGGGATATATAAGTGCGTGTGCAGCCTTGAAATTCTCACTCTTCTGACAGCCGATCTCCTATACTGCACTATTGAATGCTTCCGGTTTATCAATTTCTTTTCTTCTTTCTTAATTTCCTTACTTCATTTCTTTACTTCCTTATTTGTTTTTTTTACCTCTTTATTACCGTCTTTATTTCTTTACATCGGCACTTCCTTTTCTCTTTTTAATTTCTTTCTTTCTGCCTGACCCCCCTCTCTCACTCTCTCTCTCTCTCTCTCTCACTCTCTTTCGTGTTTGTCCATTTGTTCGTAACTTTTTGATCGGGTCGAACAAATTAATTCGAATACTTATGTGAGGGTAGTCGCCTCGTTAGGAGATCTGTACGTAGAGACTATACTTTTGGAGGTTGCCCTTCCGTCTCATTCGCTGAGCATGAAAGTATTTTTCTCGTAAATATTAAGCATCACTTTGTAATTAATCAACGCGAAAAATATAGAGATAGAATATTTTTGTATCGTCTTCTTTAAACGTTCACTAGATCTTACAGACTTACAATGTACGAAAAAATTATTTTATATGTGCCTTCATTTTAGTTAATAGATGTACATACTTACTTTATTTTTGTCCCGTGTACGTCGTATATTGCGTGTTCATACAAACATTTGCTTTATGAAGTATCGTGTCAAGGTATTATATAAATTAAATGAAGTAGTTTCAATATAAAAAAGTAAGTTCGTTATAGGGGATCGAACTACTGATTCTTTTATTATGAAACTAATTCGCTGTCATTGTGCTACTGTAATATAAACTGGTAGCAAACGAATTAGAACTGAATTTAAACTTGATTACTGGGGACAGCACCTCCCTATAACTTCAAATTGCGAACCAGAGATGAGTGGGGAGATGCACAATGCTACGGTTTTGGACGATACCAAAATCATGGCGCTAAATTGTAGCGGCGAATCTGGAGGTAAGATTTTGGGATCATCGCCTCCGTCGACAATGCGAATCTCGTCGTAGCTGAACTAAACGTAAACACGAACGCGTAGCTTGGCGGGCAAAGATCCGATGGTTCCCGAAGGAACCCTTAGAACGAGACCGGGAACTATAGAACTTCACAAGAACAATTGAAAAAGCCTATTGTTAAAATATTTTTAAGACATTTTTAAGAAATTGCAGTGCCAATTTGACACCCGTGTAGCATCTCAATTTTTACTAAATATTATTGGATCTTGATATACTTTTAAAATTTATTCAAAATATAAAATTGAGACTAACTTAAAATCTCGCAGAATATACGGAGTAGATAAAAATTGAATTGTAGAATATTGAAAATAAATTACGTTCAAGTGGAAATATTTATAAATTATGAAATTGGAACATTAAAATAATTACTTAAATCAATACAGTAAAACACTAACAGTTAGAAATCCTAAATTCTGGCCAAGTACCTATATTTATTTAGAATTACTGGAAGTTGCCCAAATTGTGTGCGCGCATATTCGCCGCGCAGGACACCGTGAGTGGGGGCAGGCGGATGGTGGGGGGAGCGCTCGAGGCAGTGCCCGGACTCGGAGCGTTCATTCTGCTTCGAGCCGGTCTCCTATACTGGTCTCTAGGAACCATCCCTCTTATCCCTTTCCGACCTTCTTCTCTTTCTATACTTGTTTCTTCTTTACTTTCTTATTTCTTTTAACTTTCATTCTTTACTTTTCTCATTCATCTCTTTCCTTATTTCTTCTCCACTTTTATACATCTATTCTCCTCCCTTTTCTATTTGTTCATTTTTTTTATTTCTATCATTCTTTCTAACATCTCGTTTTACTCTGTGCCCTCTTACTGTCCATTGTGCTTGTTTTACACTTCCTATTCCTTTGGTCGGGTCGAGCAT
>JAYRCB010000389.1:16167-40406 GCA_036026315.1 Trachelus stipa
CTCTCTCTCTCTCTCTCTCTCTCTCTCTCTCTCTCTCTCTCTCTCTCTCTCCCTCTCCCTCTCCCTCTCCCTCTCCCCCTCCCTCTATTGGTGCTCCACCAATTCCAAAATCAAAATCCGAGGGAAAATGCCCAGTCGTCCAAAATCCCCCCCCCCCCGACCCCCAAAAATAGACCCAAATCACTCACTCACAATAATTCATAATTACTAAATCGCATTCTCTCGCACTTTCGAAGATTTCCGTTACGCGGTTCAAAGCGAAGGGAGCCCCCTTTCGGCACCCGGCCCAAGGATTTCAGAAGAATCGTGAGTTCGCCCGAATTCATCCGGTCGCCCCCGCCTCGGTCCGCTTTTCGTTTTTCGGCGCTCACAGCCCGCCAGTCTGCCGGCGGCGCCAATCTTACTCCAGCCCTCCCGATCTTCGGACTCGGCGCTGTCGGTTTCTCTCCCCGGCTTCCTCTTGCCACGAACCTCCGGCGTTGTAGAAATTCTCTCAGCGGCTTTCGTCGGCGGCACGGCTCTTCGTGCGCCTATGCTTTTATGTAACTGGCCGTCCCACGGACGCTACGTTACACACTGAATTAAAAACTATAATAAATAATAATTCATAATTGATTCTATTTTTGTGTTTACCGTTATCTGCACACTCATAGAGATTGTAAACAAACAGTTGGTTTACGACTAATAAATAGCTTAAAGGATAGATGGAAAAATACGAAATGTGTAACTATTCTCGTAAACAAATTATACGAACTATACAAATAAGTGTTTCGTGGTAGGGACATCATATTTTTCGATCACGTATATATTAGTATACCGACTAATCATCAAAAGTGACACAGATGCAATAATAGCTAACTCTCGACATCTTATGAAACTTAATGGCCATGTTGTATTTCATTATTTTAGCGAAGTAAGTTGCGTTGTTAGTGCCTTATATGATGTAAAAAAGCAAATGGACATACGAAAACGGAGACGGACACGACGACCATAACCCTTGATTAAATAATCTTTCCAGTGCCGATATTAAGAGAAATAGCGTTTCAAATAGCCTCAGCCATCGAACTGCCGTACACAGGTCCCTATCTCGACACGTATACTGTGGATTGTTTCGAACAAGGAGTCTCGGTCTTCGCCCGGTGCTTGTACAGGCGGTTGCCTGTGAGGGGTGGAAAGGGTGGAAAGAAATTATTGATCATACTTTTGCCAGGTAAATTCGGATCATTTTTGGCGACGATCACCAGAAGCATGGTCGAGAGGAACAAAAGTCTTAAAGGGACCGTAGGTCAAAACCGCGAGCTTCTATGTGAAAAAAAAGTTTAAAGACAAAAAAGATCGAAATTTTTTTTTTACGGAATATTGCTTAATCGGGCTCAGAAATAATAATATAATCATTTATCGCTCAATCAAAAACTTTTATTAAGAAGAATCAAGAAAAGTCACCGTTGCCCGACTCTAGATTGGTACATTTTTCATATTCTTGTTTCATTTTCCAAAGACTTCTGTGTGCGTGTACGCGCGTGCTTTCCGAACGTTTTGCCTAATCGTTTTCTATTGCAGGCTAGCCTCATTATGTAGACGAGAACGACGTCGACGCGGACCTACAGAATTGCCCCGTTAGATTTTATCGCCCTCACATGCGAGCTTGAATTGCCTGGCTACGCCTTCGTCATCTGGCGTCGCAGATTGGCTACCGTCCTCATTGCCCTACCAGATCGGCGCGAAACGCGACCGAGTTTTTTATAACCTATGGGATCACTGACACAATTAAAACAAGCCTAATTGGAACTTACAAGTTGAAACTTGCAATTTACTTCCTCCGAATCGTAGGTATAGTATACAAAGTCCCTATATGAGGAGAAAGCATTTTCTTTTTTTTTATTCATTGGCTTCCTCATAGATGAATCTTCATTTACTTTCCGAACCGCGAAATTTCGAATGGCTATAAAATTAGATTCGCTTGGCTGATCTTCGCCAAATTTCATATGTTGCAACGTAACAGAGCGTAAAATTCTTTATTTTTGTTATATACGCCAATGCAATGTTTTTGTTTTGATTATGTAATTCCCGTTGATGGAATCCGCCAGGTACGAATGAGCCAAAGGCATTCTGAGGGAAAACATACCTAAGACTAAAGCATTGCAAGTCCCTTTAAACTTTACGCGGGAAGATATTTTAAATTACCCGGAGTAGATAGTACAGGCGGGTCTCATAGATGGGGCAACGCAACAATATAAATAAATTCATATTCAGCGTTAACGTACGCTCAGCGAGTATAAAAGCCGAGCGAAACGGCGATAAGATATTTATTCGATTACTACACCTCCTACGGTGAAGCTCGAGACAGAAAGGTTCAGGATTTCTAAAGGATAAAGTAAAGGAGTTCTCATCCTCCCTGAATAGTGTGGACCGGCTCGTTGGAGTCATAGCGCTTCCAAAGGATACCTACCAACTAAAACAGAGACAAGACGAATAAAAAGGGTTACGCGCATTGGATAAACCACCCGACCACCTTGCCTCTCAAAGTCTCCTACTCCAAACTACCTAAAGATACCCTGTCAGCGAGTGGGTAGCACCACTATCAGCTCTACACTGTCTCCTAATCCAAAAGAACCATTGAATCACGGGACGAAGCTGGCGGACAACATAGCGTTGTCACGCCGTACTGAATTCTTTCCTAAAAGTGGGATTGCTGACCAATATCGCATTGTGAACCATATTTCCTCCAAATACCAGGTGACTATGAAACATTGGCGGATAGCATCACGCTAGCTTACCCATATGACCCACAGGAACCATACCAAACACCTGTCAGAACGATCCTTGGCAAACCACATGACACGGCAAGCTATGTGATCGTTTCAATAAATCCATGATCCACAACTTCATGAGGGACAAGGATAGGATTAAAAGTTGTATTAAAACGAACGCTCTTGAACTTGATTCAGGATAGCGTAAATAACTATTTGTAACGTTTCTTTTAATAAAAAAAAGAGTGTTAAGAAAAATATTAACGGATTGGTTGAATCACATACTCGAAAATCCGATTCGTCTGACCAGATCACGAGCTCTTTAGAAAAAAAAATCCTACGTCCGACACGTGGTGTGACATAAAAACTCACCTCCGGTCACTAAAGGTGATACCAGTGCCCTACGATAGCACAGGATAAGGTAACAATGTATTACAGCTAGATGATATTTCATACTTGCAGAGAATTCCGATTTGATTCGTTGAAGTAAGCGCTAATTAGACCGATAAAGTTGATTTTTCGAAAAATTCAAAATATCATGAAATCAAAACTTGTCGATGGATTCGGCCCAAATGCAATACCAGCCAACCTTGGATACAAATATTTTGAAAACGACATAAAATCCGAACCGTAGCTTTGTTGTGCCGTCTCGGTGACGAAGGAGTTCGGTCGAGAGGTTAGAACTTAGATATTTTGGGATCTTTGCCGGTTAAGGAGTTGGAACTCGCGTGAATATAACAAAACAAAATGGTTTATTGAAATGATCGGAAAGTAAATACAGTATGTCAACGTACGTCGACTTGAATTAAGTATACGTACCATTCGGTATTTGCCTATCTCCTGTACTGAGTCTACTCCACGAGACCACCTTATCCGTTCGGATTCTAATTGTAGACTGTCGATTTTCGGATGTACAGCCATAAGCTGCACTTCCGAAAATGTGTTTGTTGTGCGATTTTCGATTTCCTCATTTCGGTTCCCAGGCCCGCCTTTAGTACTGACTTAGCGCATTGCTGCACGCGTGAAATATTTAGCCTGGCATTTCGCAATGGGGTCAGGAGGCTCCCAGCAGAACAGCTTGAATCATGACGAAAATTATAGTCAATGAAGGAATTATAGAGCTGCACATGCCTGCAATATTTGGGGGCTGTAGCTAAAATTGTTCTCGAGTTATACACGTTTGAATTTTGGGAAGCCATTACACAATGAAAATCTCGAAAGAAAAATTTTCTACCGTTACATAGCTTCATCTATGAGGAAGCAAAAACGAAACAATTTCAAAATAAGGCGCGCACGAATTTCTTGAAATATAGGGGTGATACGAATTGGGCAACATATAGAAACTACAGGAATTACGTTGCTGCTGCGATTAAGAAAGAGAAGAAAGCTATCTTTAAATTTAGATTTGACGCTAGCTCAAATAAATAGAGATGTCAGAATTTAAAGAATTGTGGTACTCATAGTTCCGAGAAATATGCAGATCAAAATGAATATGACTGATATATTGAATGATTATTGCTCACAATTAAAGTCGGTGCCATCCTCACAGGTGCGCGGTGAAACACTGGATAAGTACAGATAAGATAACATCGGCATTGTAGTTCAAGTTTTGTTTCAAAGAATCAGACTTAGGAAATTATTGGAAGTTATAAAAACCATTAAGGGGATGTCTGTTAGTGTAGATGGAGTCTCTGGCTTAATGGTGTTCTTGTGTTTTCCACATTGTCTCGATGCACTGCTAAACATTTTTAAGACATCAATAGAACAAGGAAATTTCCCAACCAATTAGAAATCTAGTATATTTAAGCCGATACCGAATAGTGCAGATCCGGAGTCGATGAAAGATTTAAGATCAATTAATATTCTACGCTTCATGTAAAAAATTCTAGAAAAACTTGTTTCGAGTAATTGTACGACTGTGTGATTTTTATAGTCGCGATTTCCAGGTTCCATTCGGATTTCAGAAAAGGGTACAGTACAACAACCGCTCTTTCTTACATCACGCATGGAGCTTTGTCAGCATGCATTGAAAATAAGATGGTTATTCTCGTTCTTTTGGATTTAACTCAATAAATCACGAACTTCTCCTAACTAAATTAGCTTATTACGAGTTATTAGCTTATTACACGTAGTATCGCAATGGATGAGCAGTTATGTACTTAATAGAACACAATAAGTAATAGTTAACAAAATAAATTTGCTGAGACTGTCACAAATAAGAGATGTTACAGCCGATTTACCACCAACTGTAAATAAATTAAAAATGTGCTTGTACGCTGATGACACCCAATTAATGAAAGATTGTTATGCAGCGCAAATAAAAGAGCCTGAAGAAGAAGAAGTTATAAAAGATTTAAATAATATAGAGAGCTAATCTGAAGAGCAAGCGCTTCTTATTAATCCGAAAAAATTGGTAGCAATAGTCACAGGTAGTAGGAACAAAAGAGAACTTTCGAAATTGTTATAATGAAGTATAAAAAACAATTAAATTGAGTGCAAGGAAACAGCGAGAAACTTAGGTCAAACAATGGAGACTGGACTAAGCTTTGAGCAACATGGCTTAGCTAAATATTCGATGGCCTGGACCAGAATCCGATTATTATACCCGTATAGGCACGTATTATCCAGCAAAGCGAAGTTGAATATTACGCAAACAGTTGTACTATCGATATTTGATTATGCACATTGTGTATATAGACCATGCGTTATTAATGGAGTAGCGTAGAGGATTCAAAGAATTCAGAACGCATGCATCAGATTTTCGTACGGAATTAGAAAATTCGATCGTATATCAGCAGCATTTGAGAAATCGGGATGGATAAATATGATGCTTAAACGTGTTCTAAATATGTGTTGTATGATTCATAAAATCTGAAAAACAGGAACTCCTGATTAGATGGTTGAATAGTTCACCACGAGACGCAGCCACTATGCGACACCGTCATTACAGACCAGAACAAACAACTTACTGATGATGCCAGCACATACGACAGCAAAATTCAGAGAATCAATTTCGTTTGCTACGTGATGTTATTATAATCAAATTAGTGAAGAAGTTAAAGATTTTTCTTCACAATTGTGTAAGAAAAAAGTAGAGAAATTCTTAAAAAGATATATGTTATACAAAAGCAAAGCAGTTACTAATGTAGCTGATTCTCACCTTTTGTCTGTAACATCTTGACAATAAAGACGCTATTATTATTATCATCATTATCATTATTATTATTGTTCTCGTTAAGTAAAGAATTGCTTTGAATTCTAATAAAAAGTATTGAAATCACATTATACCAATGCCAAGTATATAAGTCCCTACAAGTCTGCTGTAACGTGGCATTACAAAGCTGGAGGGGAGACAATCTAGGAATGACCGAAAAATAAATAACTTATCTGCTCGGATAGTGAATTCGGTGGCACAGTGGTAAGCGCCCGACTTGGCAAACCAAAGATATCGGGTTCGATTCCCAATCAGAATTCCTAATTTTTTTGGAAATTTCTAGCCTTCTAGTGCTCTCTAACGGCCCTCAGAATTAATTAATTATAACCGGGGCGAGCCGAGCACCACTTTATGAAATTGTGCCCAACGTGGGACCTCCGATCGAGGTCCAGGTATCGACTGTCGATAAGCTACCAGCACGGAACTTCCGCAGTGGATAAAGTGGACGGCCGTTAGGTAGGTAGATAACATCGAGGTTGAGGCTTCCCTCCGAATCGGGGTCGTCCCCTATTGGCAATGGCCACAGCTAGAGGACCATACCGGAGGGCACCGACTGCAGCATCGCCTGGGCTTGATGTCGTCTAATATCTAACCAACGAAGTAGAGGCAGATAGCCGAACAAATTCCGAGCAGCAGGGATTGCGCTCGATACTACACACCCGCATCCCGCGTTTAAGGGTGTGGAAGTTGTAACGTGGCATTATAAAGCTGAATGGGATACAACCTAGGAGTGACTGAACAATAAATAAATAGGACTTATCAGGTTGGATAGTGAGTTCCAGGGCACAATAGTAAGTGCCCAACTTGGCAATTCGAAGGTACCGGGATCGATTCCCAATCAAAACTCCTAATTTTTCGGAAACTCTTAGCGCTCCCTGCCAGCCCCCCCCCCCCCATTATATCACTTATTTGATCTAGCAATAGTTCATCACATCAATTGTATTTTCAAAATTGTTTATACCGTTTTCACTACTCTTTTGTGTTATTATTGCTGCTTTTATCTAATTATGATTTAATATTCAATTCATAATTAATAATGCGTTGGGTAATTCCAAATCCAAGACTACTGGCGAGTTCTTGTAGACATAAGTGTTTCTTTTGTCTTTACATTTATCGGAGCCAAATTGAGATTAAGGACTATAATGGTTTAGCTGTTCTAACAACTAATCAGATTTATTATAGGTCATCTTTCACATTACTTTGTTAATGAATGACATCTATTAAAAAAGAGGAAAGTCGGAACAGTGGTGCCGAAACGACCGCAAAATTGTAAACTAATAAATTATAGATTGCTGGTTACCAACATTAAAATTTTTAATATCTGATAGGGTAATTATTTATAAAGTATTTCATGAAATTTGAATTATTTTCATTATGTAATTTTTATGCACATGCTTTTTTTTCAGAGTGAAAAACTGGGCCTTAAAAGTCGGCATAGATTTATGGGAGTTCAGTAAACAAGTGACAAAACTGACAGAAATACAAAGGGTAAGATGGTTATTTATTTATGTAAACAAATGCATTTTCAATAGAATTCTTTACACTGAAATATAAAATTCTTATATCTAAGGAGGTTCCGTGATCATAATCATAATAGTTTGTGACGTGCTATGCGAATATTCTCACCGAGGGTCGACTCCAAAGCAGTGATCGCAAAGGGGGTCTCGAAAAGTGAAGGGCACACGGGGTATGGTGTAACAAAATATAATTAATACGCACTGGCCGGCACAAAGAACATATGTAATACGAAACTAGATTGGAAATCAAAACAATAACACGGGTCCTCACTCGGGAGCACGCGGTATCGGGTCTTTAAATGGGGGGAAGGGGGGAGGTTGGGCTAGGTGGGATACGCAATGGGCGAGGGAGGGATGGAGTTGTAGGAAGGACTTACCGGCACGAAGTAATATGAAAATAACACCTGGGCGCTAGCTACGGTCACGGTGTGGCAACGTCGAGTGACCCCCGGAATGTCTTCGAATATTTACTCTCTAGAAATGGCACAGCTAGCGAAGGGAAGAGGTGAGGGTTCTCGGGAGGAAGGTTCCCAAATGCAAAATGGCTACTTACGCTTACCCCAGTGACTCCAATGACTTGGAAGGCAAACGGGGGGAAAGGAAGGTACCTTAAAAGGGCGCAAGATACTAAATTCGCACGCAGTATACCACTGGCCTTGGCGGTGGGCGGAAGGCCAGTCTGTAATAAAAAGAGACTACAAAAGGGGCCGGTCCACGTGGGAAAGCTCACGATGTCCTGAAGGGACCTACGAACTAGAGAGACGCAAATAGAAAAAGTGGCTAGGGTAAAGATGGCAAAAGGAAAAACTCAATTACTCCGTACTCACGTAACAATCCGCAAAACACAATAATCTCCAAAATAAAAAGCACTCTCGCACTCAAATTTCTCCACTCAATATCACGCAAAATTCAAAATCACGCATGGTATCTCTCGCCACCTGGCTTGACGTGTCGTTCTTCTGCTGCTTTCCGGTTCTCGTGGGCTTCTAGGGCCTCGGTGATTAGTTGGACCGCTGGGTTTGAGAGAGCTACGCGATTCGGCATTGGTCGGCAGTTCCGGCATGGCAGGGCTCTGTGCCTTCTCGTGGTTCGGCCATGGCGGGCCTTCTAGGGCCTCGCTGCAGGGTGGCACGGGGCTGGCTGTTTGCGCGCCGGGCAACATGGCGGTCTACAGGCCTGTGAAACTCATTTCCCGGACATGTCCATAGTCTCGGAGGGAGAAGGCTCCGTGTGACGGGATTGCACCGGGGCTGCATTTCCATGTTGTGAGGGTGGCTGAATGGTGAGCATCATTCTCATGGATCTCGATTAGTTGTTCACCTGCCCATACCTTCCCTACCTTCCGCTGCCTAGGCAACGTAGCCACTCTCTCAATCCTTCCGGGGATGGCTGTTGTTCTCGTAGATAGTCCACGGTGATGGTGTTCGTTGGCTCCGAGCCAGTACCCTAAAGGGGGAGGGACACGGAGGGAAGGGTGAAAGGAGGGGATCTTAAACTAAATACAATGGGCCTGAAATACTTAATATATGCAAGAAATGACAGTAAACAACAATATGCGCAATAAAAATGCTCAAGGCAAGTAGTGCTCTCGAGGCAGGAGGCGGGGAGGAGTTTATAGTAAAATTTTTGTTACAAGTTATAAGAAAGTACGGGTTAAACAGGGAGTAAGACATTCCAAGTGTTTGGTTAAAAAATAAGTGAATGAAAATACAAGATAACCATATTTAAATGGAGAAATTGAATTTTGACGTTATCATTCTTATAGGTTGAGTATATCTTGTGACGTATTTTTACGCGATCGATCTCACCGGAAATTGCAAGACCGACCGGCGCACAACTTACGCGATTCCTTCGCGTTCCAGGCAACCCAGGGGCTAACAAATTCTTCACTCGGAATTCCTACGATTTCATTGGCCGCCAGGTTCCAAACAGGAACCACATATCAATTCGTACGAGTTCTCTTCCGTACATTCGTTGGCTAACTCAACTACGCGGAGGCGTCGAGACTCGGAACAATAGGTCGCATGGGTCAGACGATCCGGAGACTTCGATATAAAATTAACAGGTTCGGTTTATATAATAAAATTGGCGGCGCGCAGCGTGACGATTTCTTACAGTACCGAATTATTACAAAAAAAAATTTTTATCGAAATGAACACTCCAAAGACGTTAACGAAAGTACAATTCAAAGAATAATATTATTTGATACCTCGCGTACCGTACGACTTCAAAATCAGCTGGTGACGCGGTTAATCCGCGTTTACCACAACCGTCAAGGACTTGTACACGTTCTACGCGTTCAACCGATAAAATTACAAGTTCCTTACGGACGGAACGACACAAAACAATTCGGAAGTACGTTACAGAATTTCTAATCCGGGAGATTGAAACAAAAATCTAAACAGTGAACCCTGCCGGTCGACGGACCTTCGTGCCTTGGTCTAATTCGAGGTGAGGGACTATCCCTCCGCTTGTCTGTTACACGCGCAATCCAAAATCACGAATCAAACAAAATCTGATACCAAGATCTGCATGAAGTTGCGTCGCTCACAAAAGTCAAGTGCACTCGCTTACCGTGGCGTTCCCTTGATCGCGTATTCCAAAGAAACTCCAGGCTTCTGGCAATGAGCACCCCGTGCACTCGCGTACTAACTTCGGACCACTAACCAACGAATAAAACGTGCGGCGACTTCGCGTGTCCAAGCAGGATTAATTTTCTCGATCTTTTGTCTTCGCGTGAAGAATAGCACACCCTCCCTCAGGCTAATGGGCGGCGACTCGCCCTGTGGACGAATCCTTCATCCCAAAATCTTCGTCCCGCATTAGTTTCGAAGCTGTCATCGCGACAATTAATAATTTGCATAAGACTCGTGGACACTACAAACTTTTTATAAACCATATATATTCGGAAATTACAAACCATATACATTCGGCGAATAGAACCATTTATATTCGGCGAATAGCCGAAACATACCGCGTACCTTGATGTGGCTAGACTCATCAACACGATTTAAGCACGAACAAATGATAGTTAATGTACTCATTATTCAGACACCTCGTAAGCAAAGAATCAATATATCAAAAATTAAATGGGAAAACAAAAGTAAAAACATAAAACGTTAGGTTTCAATAGGAAATATGCAGAACTTCGTTGCTGGGCGTTTGACAATTCCTCTCGATGTTTTGACGCTGGCTGTTCTGACGACTTCGTCAGCACCTGGATGAACTGCGATGATCCGACTAATCAGCCATGATTGGGGCGGCAAGTTGCTCTCTCGAATGATCACCAATTGCCCAAGCTGAAGAGTGGGGCCTTCATCTTTCTTCCACTTCGTGCGCTGCTAAAGCTGGTGTAAATAGTCAATGGACCATCGTTTCCAAAAATGTTGATGTATCTGCTCAAGGCGTTGCCAGCGAGTAAGGCGATTAATTGGAACTTGCTGTAGATTGGGCTCAGGATACGATATGAGTGAGTCTCCGATCAAAAAGTGTCCAGGAGTGAGGTAGGAACAATCTTCAGGAACAGAGGACAAAAGCGTTAGTGGTCGTGAGTTTAATATTGCTTCCATCTGCGTTAGTAACGTAGTTACCTCTTCGAATGTTAAGGCGCTATCCGAAGCTACGCGAGAAAAATGATATTTCATCGGTTTTACGGAGGCCTCCCATAGCCCACCAAAATGTGGGGCTCGCGGTGGAATGAAATGCCACGTTATAGCTTTAGGGACAATCTCATTTATGATACGACGTCGTATTTCCTCATGAGTAAAAAGATTGCGTAACTCTTCCAATTCACGATTTGCACCCACAAAATTCGTGCCATTGTCCGAAAATATATCTGAGGGCTTCCCTCTTCTTCCAATAAAGCGCCTTACTGCATTTAAAAATCCTTCAGCAGTCAAATCTGAGACTAATTCGATATGAATGGCCTTGGTGGCCAGAAAATCAAAAATTCCGATTCACACCTTTGATTTTTTAGCGTTACGCCGCTTGCCTTCTCTAACGAAGATTGGACCGCAATAGTCAACCCCTACGTTGCTGAATGGCCGAGACGGAGTCACACGCGGTGACGGAAAATCACCCATAATCGGCTGAAATGAGCGAGGCCTTGCCTTGAAGCACATCGCGCATTTATGTACTACGGTACGGACGATTCCTCAAGCTCCTAATGGCCAATATTGGGATCGAACCGTTCCCAAAGTGGCTTGAGGTCCAGCTTGAAAGGACTTTTTGTGCTCATGTTCGATAATGACCTGCGTAAATCGGCTGCGAGTGATTTTTGCTCTAGCAGCTGATCGGGATTTGATAGTGGTCAGACTGTCTTAGGCCACAACGCCTTGTCATTGATTAGCCATTGTGGACCGTTCTACCATAAGCTTGATTCCATAAGGGTCTCAGCACTGGTACCGCGCGACAGAATGTCGGCCGGATTTTCATTGGTACTCACATGATGCCAACTTTCAATGTTAGTAAGCTCTTGAATCTCACCTATTCTATTCGCAATGAACGTGTTGAATTTGCGTCTTGATGATCGAATCCAATCGATGACTATTGTAGCGTCTGTCCAGCAATATATAGATTGTATTTGCAGATTCAAAATCGGAACAGCCTTGTCGATAAGCTGCGCCAACTGCTGTGCCCCACACAGCTCCAATCCAGGCAGAGACACTGTTTTCATTGGCGCCACACACGATTTTGAGCACAGTAAACTTGCGTGATGTACGCCATTCATATCGGAGGTGCGTATGTATACACATACGCCGTAGGCGTCTTGACTTGCATCACAAAACCCATGAATTTCAACATGATCTACTTCTTCGCCTTTAATTACCCTGCGGGGAATCCGAAGTTCATTGAGTCGTTGGATCTGAGCCTTGTAAGCATTCCATTGAGTATAAATTTCGGTAGGCAAGGACTCGTCCCAGTCTAGTTGCAATGACTACAATCTTTGAATGAGTATTTTTGCGGATATAATAACTGGCCCGAATAGCCTTAACGGGTCAAAGATTTGCACGATGCAAGACAAAATCGTTGTCTTTGTCGTACATTGAGGCTCTTTGTATTTGCCATTATACTGTACTGAAAGAAATCGTCAGTCGGATTCCACTGAATACCGACAGTCTTGAAGCTGTCTCCCTTGTCTAACGATCGTACCGAACTCGTCGTATAGGACTCGGAAATATCTTTAAGAAGCTGTGAATTCTCGATGAATTGCTCGATTTCCTAAAATCGTCGGACTGCAGCGCTTAAATCCTCGTTTCTGTTGACATTGCATATTGTTCGTTCTAAATGTGAGACCCTGGTAACCACTTCGCCAGCAGCGACCCAACCCAGTTGCGTCTTTTGCCAACATAGTTGCGTTTCCGTCGCCCCTATTTGACTTATGGACGCAATTTCCCAAAAAATCTGTACTCTTAAGAGCATATCGATTTGTGAGGATTCGAGAAAATCCGGATCCGCTAGCGTGATTCCAGGCGGGATGCGAATATTCAATCGATTGATCGACACTGATGGAATGTTTTGCGTTATTTTACGCAATACGAAACAACTGATATCGGCCTTGAAACCATTAAGACGCGATTGGATGCTCATCTTGACCGAGCTATGAGTTTCTGCTCTTGCATCTCTGACGCCATTTATAGGTACATGGGTGGGAACTTGTCGAAGCCCCAGTCTTTTTACGAGATTTGCTTTCACAAATTTTGATTGCGAATCATTATCGAGAGGTGCAATACAACAGTGTAAATTTACCTTTGCATCTCGTACATGAAGAATTGCTGTGGATAGCAACACGTGGTGCCTTTTAGGATACGCTGTGTGATTCACGCTCGTCAAGGCTGACTGCACGCTGCTTCTTGATTCCAAAGAGCTGGTTTCCGAGTCTTTTGATTGCGGACTATTTTCCATATGCAATAACGTATTGTGCCTTTTGTTGTATTTCTTGCACGACCCATCGGAACATTGTTTTGCTTGATGATCGGTGGACTTTAAGCAATTTATGCACAGCTTAAGCGACTTTATTTCTTGAAAACGCTGATCGACCGAAAGCTCGAGAAATTTGCTGCAGTAAAAAATCGGATGGTCATCCTTGCAGAAATAGCACGTCGCCTTTCCCGTTGCTATATTTGAAGACGTAGATTTTTTCGAAACTGTTTTCTCGTCATTGCTTGACGACGCGGTTGATTGCGGTTTTCTATCGATCGCTTCAAGATCGCGGCATCTATGAGCGAGAAACTCGGTCAATTCCTTGAGAGTCGGTATGCTTGCATCTTTGAGGCTGGTTTCCCACTCCTTATTTGTACTGGGTGCCAACTTGCTTTTAATTATGTGTATGACAAGATCATCCTACTTGTCGGTTGATCGCTTCAGTACCTTGAGCGCGCGCAAGTGCTTCAAAATTGTGTCTAATAGTTGTCGAAGTTCAACATGATTTTCCTTATGTAAAATAGGATGATCGAAAATAGCCTTTATATGCTTCTGGACGATGACGCGTTGATTGTCGCTCCTTCAACATTGCCCATGCCTCGACATAATTCTTGGCCGATAAGTCAAGCGAGCTGATGACGTTAGCTGCTTCGCCTTTCAGAGACGCCTTTAGATAATGCATTTTTTTAATGATCGGTAAGGCAGTATTCTCATGTATCATAGAGTGAAATACGTCGTGAAAAGGACGCCATCGTAGTGTCACTGTTTATCTGCATGTAATTGAGTGAGATACAATCGCTCGCTGTAACGTCAGTGAATTTCAGAAGGTACCCTTTATTCCTTATAATGTCTATTCCTTTAATCTGACAAGATAGTTGTACCAACGTATTAAATTTAGAGTGGTCCTGAAAAGGACCGATTTTGATGTACGCATGACCGAGCTTGGATCTCGACATGCTAATCTGCAACAATTACATACATTGTCTATGATAACAATTGTAAGTCTACTGCCGTCGAATGATTTGTTTACAAATTACAACCTATTTCGCTTCACATTTTGGAGACAGCCAGTTCGATTTATGTTGTTTCGATTGCAGGATCGCATTATGAGTAATTATTCAATGAGATAATATTGCATTATTGGGTGTTAGCCCAATGTAATGGCAGCCAAACACCAGCAGCGCAATAACATGTAATTTGGTATCCTAATCGGCGACATCCTGATAAAAATGTTACGTATTCTACAATATTTACTATTTCAGAATAATCATTATCAGAGAAAATGAATGTATTTGTTGCAGATTAGCATGTCGAGATCCAAGCTCGGTCATGCGTACATCAAAATCGGTCCTTTTCAAGACCACTCAAAACGTAATACGTTGGTACAAGTATCTTGTCAGATTAAAGGAATAGACATTATAAGGAATAAGGGGTACCTTCTGAAATTCACTGAAGTTACAGCGAGCGATTGTATCTCACTCAATTACATGCAGATAAACAGGTATACTACGATGGTACTCTTAGTGTCCTTGGCCTAGGGTAAGCAAGCCTTGCAGGCTGGTTCGCGACGTCATCTACGCTTCGGTTAAACGCGTTCTGATTGTTCGCATTACTGCAACCTCAATCTTGCTTATCATGAAATTTTCATATATGAAATAAAAAATGAAAATACATGTATTCCTTAGAGTTTGACAAGGAATGCAACGGTGTTAGTATAGTTCGTTTCATAACGAACACCCGCTTTACTTTTCTCTTCCGATTGGTCTGACCTTGAGTCCCACATTTTTTAGAATTAACCTGTTTTGACGTGTCCGCGCATTGAGAAGCGATCGACGACTAATGTGCTTTTGGCATATCGGTTTACTCTTCTAGTCACTGTTTAACATTGAGATTCTCCATCGGTACGGTACGTTTTAGGTGAAACTCTATAAATTCAGCTAATTCCTTTAATTCACTCATAAGTCAACTTTTCGCTAAACCGGGAACACACGAAAGATATTTGCACCGAACGACTCCGAAGTCAGATATTGTCTCCAAATCCTGTCACACTCTGTGAGCCCACGCTGCGTAATGGCCGCCTCGCCCGCGTCTCGCGCCTCTCGCGTCTGACCGGTCCGCGTTGCGCGCCACACGTGCTCACACTCATAAAACCGAAAAATTATTTCTCCCTCACCGCTCACACTAACTGCAGGGCTCGTTTCCACGAGACACGCTCCCCACAGCAGCCCGATGCCCGAGAACCACCCGGATTCCTGCGCCCCACGTGTCCAACCGGCTCGCACCGCACACCGCGTTTCACCAACGAAAATGTCCAAGAAACCCGAAAATGTTCGTCGCGCGAGTCGTGACCACCGTCTCGTGAATTATTCCCGCAACAATTCCTCGCCGCGGTTGCTTGATGCCCGAGATATGTGCCGATTACCGCCGACGTTCCGACGCGCCACGTTTTCTTTCTCTGCGATCACCTGTCGCACACACTCGCGAGTCACTTTTCCTTACAATCAGAGCATTTGCCGGCTCGTATCCTGGGCCCATAACCTCTTGAGGCTACACAGGATTGATTGGAAATTGAGTGGAGAGAGAATAAACGATGCTTAGAGAAATATTTATTAAAGTTTTGATTAATGACGCAAAGGAAATATTATCACAAATGTTCAGTTCTTTTTCCTCAAACTCGCTCGCTCCACGCATGGAGTCTGACTAACGCTCGCCGCCGCTTCCTCGATCAGCCTCGCACGCAAATCGCGGCGCCACCGTCTCCGTTCGGCTCCGCTCGGGAACCATCGGCCTCGCCCGACGCTCGGGTATCGTCGGCTATACTCAGTTCGTCGAAATGTGACGACTTATCCTCAACAGTCATAAAGTCAAGTCAGGACTCGGAAGTCAAAAAGGGTTCAGTCAGATGACAAAGTAAAACGTTCTCTAAAAATTCAACTCAAAAGAAAAAGATCTAAGTTCAAATTCTGTATTCAACTTTTAATCTTTCTAAGTCTTTTGTTGCCGATTCCGAATTCAAATTAACGTAAGTATTGTAACGTACAGAGCATAAATTTATTTATTTTTATTATCAGCGCGAATGCAATGTTTTTGTTTTGATTATGTAACTCCCGATGATAAAATCAGCCAGGTGCGAATGAGCCAAAGGCATTCTAAGGAAAAACAAACTCAAGACCAAAACATTGCGAATCCCTCTAAACTTTACGCGGGAAGATATTTTAAATCACCCGAAGTAGATATTGCAGGCGGGTCTCATAGATGGGGCAACGCAACAATATAAAAAATTCAAATTCAGCGTTAACGTACGCTCCGCGAGTATAAAAGCCGACCGAAACGGTGATAAGACATTCATTCGATCATTACACCTCCTACGGTGAAACTCAAGACAGAAAAGTTCAGGATTTCAAAGGAGTTAAGTAAAGGAGTTCTATCCTCCCTGAATAGTCTGGACCGGCTCGTTGGAGTCATAGTGCTTCCAAACGATACCTACCAACTAAAACAGGGACAAGACGAATAAAAAGGGTTACGCGCATTGGATAAACCACCCGACCACCTTGCCTCTCAAAGTCTCCTACTCCAAACTACCTAAAGATACCCTGTCAGCGAGTGGGTAGCACCACTATCAGCTCTACACTGTCTCTTAATCCAAAAAGACCAATGAATCATGGGACGACGCTGGTGGACAACATAGCGTTGCCACGCCATGCTGAATCCCTTCCTAAAAGTGGGATTAGTAACCAATGTCGCACTGTGAACCATATCTCCTCCAAATACCAGGTGACTGTGAGACATTGGCGGATAGCAATACGCTAGCGTAGCTATATGACCCATAGGAAACATACCAAACACCCATTAGAACGATCCTTAGCTAAACCCACATAGCGCGGAAAGCTACAAGATTGGTTCAATAAGTCCATGATCCATACCTCCATAAGGGACAAGGATAGAATCAGAAAATTGTATTAAAACGAACGTTCTTGAATTTGTTTCTTTTAATAAAACAAAACGGATTGGTTGAATCACCCACCTGCAAATCCGATTCGTCCGCCCAGAGTACGAGCTCTTTAAGAAATCCTACCTCCAACACGTGGTGAAACATAAAAACTCACCACCGGTCACTAAAGGTGACTCCAGTACCCAACGTGGGCACGGGAGAAGGTAACATTGGCGCCCAACGTGGGGCTAGAATTAGGTATCAGTATCTTATTTTACCTTTAAATTAAATTATTGTGTTGAAATTATAATTACCCTTACGCAACTTTATTGCAAAATTTTCTATTAACAATCTTCCTTCAATCCTTAAACAAACCCCTATTCCTGTTCATTTATCACGTAATTTCTTAATCCATGGTCAAGTGCAGCTCTTCGTAAGTAGAAGTTCAGTTTTATCAGCTCTCTTAAAGGTTTCCTATTGTGGATTTAAATTTCTATTCCGCAGTCAATAATAATTCGATTTGTACGAACAGTCTCATGACCGTCAACAACATAGGGTGCAAGTAAACAGCCGATCCCGGGTAAATTTCCGAAAGGTTAGATCCTAAACAGGCCATTGTGACCATCCTCTAACTATCACTACACCGACCGTGTATAATCATTATTTGGATGTCACATATGTATCACTGCACAAAAAGCAGCTAAGTTTATTATGTAGAATGAATGTTGTGTTTTACATTTGTAAATTTTAATAAACAACTTTGCAAAAAGTTCCGACGGCAGAGAAGAAAATTTGTAGAAACTGCGGACGTGAAAGTGTTCAGATACAAGAGTGCGCAAGATTTTTGGAGCGTACATGGAATCCCGTCAGAAGGGACTTCGAAAACGAAGGGTTAGTTTTTGTAAGATATGCAACCGGACGTTATTGAAACGATTAAGCTTCTCAATTGTCATATAAAAAGAGTTTCACAATAGTTGGAAAGGCCAATTGAAACAACATAATGTCGTTTCAAAGACAAATAGTAGCACCTGGATAAGTGTGCTTCATTTGGGTCAACTTATTACAAAAAAATCTGTACTTTTCATCGACTTCTCCCGGCACCGTTCTTCGTTCGTTTTATGACATTAGCATGGGTGATTTGGTCTTTCTTATAACAGCGGACATCTTCACTCTGGCTGCTGTATTACACGATGTGCGCAGCCAGCTGGACGATCTCCGGAAACTGCTAGTGATTAGGGGCATGGGCTTAATAATATTTGACAATCTTTTAAATCATGTAGCTGATACTTTAGTTAACGTTATCTTTATTGCAAACAACTCTTTATAATTAATATCCCACTTCTTGTGTTTGATTACAAAAATCTTATATTTTATTATCTCTTTCCACTGCCCCCAAGCCTATATTTGGAGCATCCGTATAGATTACTACAAGCAACTTTTCTCTTTCTAAAGTTTTGATATAAACCCAACCATACTTTACTGCTGGACAAGTTGCTATTAACTTTCCTATTAGTTGTGAAAATTTCCTGATCGAAGAACGTTCAAAAAGAACTCCTTTATTAAGTTTAATAATATATTTTTTGTTGTGGTGGCTAGCCTGCCCAAAACCTATCCCTATTTCGGGGTGCTTACCGAATTCGCGAATCCCCTCGCGGCGCGATTCGCGATCCTAACAGGTCTCATTGGAGACAAGCTTTCCTTCCTCGGGAGTGTGCCCTCTGACGTCGGTAGCCACCTGAGGCCTCCGTGTGTCCGCACCACTCCCGCTCGGCTATCTTCTTGCGCGAGATATTCTCTAAATAAGACCGCTCGCGCGGTACTTACCGAAGACTGCCTGCCCCATCAATTCCTTAAGGATTCCAAATAGTGATGGCCGTGTCCCTTGCGTTTACTTCCATGGTGCCGCATCCCAGCTCCACGAGGGCGTCTACAGGGCACTCGAAGTTTCATAAACTCGGCCACGCATTGGCACTATACTATATAAAAAAAACCGAGAGCCATGGTTCTCTGCGAGAAATCCCGATAATCACAATCTCCGATTATCTGATAGATCCGCTATTGCCCGAGCACGGAAAAAGAACTCCTTTTCACCGCGGTCCGCCGGATACCCGAGTCGTTACATACGGACTCCCCGCGACACACTCTCCTGTCTCCCAACCGTTCTTCGCGGTAGGTCAAAAATCAAAACAATGCTCCTCTCCAGCGCTTTCCTTGCGGATCCGCAAACCGTAGCCGGTCAAAGTTCCCGGGGTACCGGCAGTGCGTCCCGGCGGTTGGGCACCTCTTGCGTGCGGAGTTTCAACCCAAAAGGGCCCCGTGCCTCCGCCGCCGGTTCACTATTTTCCCCCGTTCCCTTTTCCGAACCCCGGAACTACGAACTCTTTAGAGATGGAGGCCGGTGTTACAGCAGCTTCACACAAATTTATCAGTGATTATTTCTCTCAACTTTGATAGAAAATATTTTAATCTACCTACTATAATACCTACATATTCATTCACTTGCAAGATCTGAATCCTCTTTAATTGTTAGCTTTTGAATTAAAAAACTAATACTTGCTCTTGATGAACATCTTTTATCTGGCCTGTATTTCAAATTTTGAGTTGCCTGCTTGAGTGGTGAATGACCTTTTTTCCTGCAGGTTTTTTCAGTTTAAATGTGACTTTGCTATTGATTGGGCACTCTTTGTTGATACTTGATTTTTTATATTCCGTCCCATCTTATCCATTGCCCGCACTTCCTTTATGTTTTCACCTAGTCTTTTTCCAAATAGAAATGTATTTGTTTTCATTGTACCAAATGATCCCTTAATTTGAGTACTTAATTCAGACAAAATAAACATTCTTCTGGATTCGTCTTGCTCCGAATAACCAATAACATTAAAGGCGCTGCTGCCCTGTTAGGAATGAACAAATAGGCCAAGCCTGGACTAAGCTTGGATCAATTCTAATAAGGCTTGGGCTAAGCTTGGCATCTAGGATTGGCGCATTTCTGGTTGAAACTTGGGATGATGTCCTCGAGCCGAGCTTGAGAGGAAAGTCTGGATCAAGCTCGGTGGACAAGCCTGGGCCACACTTGACAGGCAAAAATATTGTTTTAAAAATGTTTTTGCCAATTTAATTGAATTTACGCTGAGTTTAGTTTATTCGGTCCAATAGTGCAGATTAAATCCTAGAAAAATTAAATTTTTTACATTGGAGGTGGGATCGATATTGGGATTCAAGAGTTTGTACACTGCAGAAACTTTGTGGAATATGTTGGGAACAGATATATCAGCCGCGGAAAAACTTTTATACAGTCATAGCTCGTCATTCCATAATCTTATACGTAAATGTTTTGTTATACTGCTTACACAAATTATTTAACACGTTGACTGCCAAACTACGACATAACTCGTAGTGCAATGCAAAACATATCCGACTCGGATAAGGATGATATTGAACAAGATTCTCATTTTTCTAGCAGATATTCCTTTCATAAACTTATTTAATCCATAAACGGGATGACATTGGATATGCC
This sequence comes from Trachelus stipa, assembly GCA_036026315.1. Taxonomy (NCBI): domain Eukaryota; kingdom Metazoa; phylum Arthropoda; class Insecta; order Hymenoptera; family Cephidae; genus Trachelus; species Trachelus stipa. The sequence continues at coordinate 37,019 of JAYRCB010000389.1, forward strand.
TGAGAAGATGCCCCCTATGCATACCTGATCAGGATTCAGTAGTATAATGGAAGCTCACGCATGGCCAGGGGCCGAGATTGAAAAAGCGGTGAATCAGGCGTGCGCGAGCACTTGCACTATCGGCTCGTCCAAGCGAGACAACAATGTAAGGAGAGAGAGAAAACCGTCTCGCTTGGACTCGTAGCTTGGGTCTGTACATGTATTGACACATTCGAATCGGGAATAAAAAATTCTCGGTTTTAAAACATAAGCAAATAACCCGATTTGAATATGTTATGATTCGGTTTTTAATGAGTAAAAAACATTATATACTGATGGTGTATACAAAAAATACGCAATGACATTCGATAGCTAAAGCGCGTCCACTACTTTCATTAGAGGTCGGTTGCTGAGCGAGCCCGAAGGGAAACGGGCCGTGCACGAATGGGCTCTGCTCACACTTCCACTATATATAAAATATGCCTGACCAAAGTTGTGTTCGGCTAGAGTTTGGCATTCGACGAACACTTTTTTATATAAAGGATCGGAAGAGTAGAACTTGTTCCAAGTTTAGGATTTCAAAGCTTGGTCTCTAAAGCCTGGTTGAGAGTTGATCCGTGTTTGGGATGCCAAGGCTGGGGGCTCAAGACCTGGTTGAAGCTTGATCTTCCTTTGGGATCCTAAAGCTTGGTTCAAACTTGGGTTGCATAAATTCAGTCCAAGCTAGGGAACCAAATCTTAGTTGCAAAGGTTTAATTCAAGCTTGGAATTCTTACCAGGGTCATGAACATATGATCATCATTCTGGTTCTGTTCAATTTTAGCTGTGCGTTTGACTCTATCTACCACTGCAAGTTACTCCAAGTTATGCGCTTTGCTGGTTTCTACGATCTTGCCATCAAGTGGTTTGCGTCCTGTTTGAGGCGGCGCTCACAAGCTGTACTGCATTTTAATGGAAGGATATCTTTTTTTCTGCTAGTCACCTTGGACATTCTGTAGGGTACGTTGTAGCCTGGTACACTGAGTAGCATTAATGGCGTCCCAGAGAGAAATTAGGGGAACAGTGGCGAAGTGAGAGTGGAGGTGGCCAGCAGCCTAGAAGCAAGCCAGGCCGGAGCGTAAAGGGGGTTTCTGTCCGCAGTTTCTTGTATGTAGATGTCGGGGCTGGAGGTCTAGAGTGTCCGGGTGTTCGGCTCCGTAATTTCCTGTATCTAGGTGTTAGAGTGTAATTGTAGGGTGCCCAGGTGGTCCTTTCCATAGTTTCCTGTATCTAGGTGTTGGACCTTGAAGTCCAGGGTGTCCAGGTGTTCCTCTCCAGGTGTCCATAAAAGATATGTATGATCTACTTAAAACCGTGTCTTTGGATCTGAAGACTTTTAAAGCCTCTCAACACAAGGAACTAAATGATCTAAAAAAATCTCTTGAATTCAGCCACGACACTCTTAAGGAAGTCACAGTTAAGCTCGATATAATTGAAGAAAAGTCTGCAGCACTGAGTAAGCGGGTTGATTCAGTGGTCACAGAAAATTCCCTAATAAAGCGCAGGGTAGAATTTCTAGAGTTGGAAAATGAGAGACTAAAGCAAAACCTCCTCTCCAACGTAGTCGAAGTATCCGGAATACCTCATTTAGGGAACGAAAATCTTCGTGATATTGTTTATGATATTGGCAAAGCTCTTAATGTCTCTATCCTTGCCACCGACATTAATGAGGTTCATCGAGTATATGTTAAAAAGACTCTAGACAATGTGAATCAGACTAGACCTACATCTGTAATAGTCTCCATCCGCAAGCATCTTAAAGATGCATTTATCAAAGGGAAGAAGAATCTGAGGGAAAATTCTACAACTTTGAACTTTGGCTCGAAAGCGGTCAATCTTTCGACAATCTTTGTCAATGACGCCCTGTCTCCTTTCTTCCGTAAAGTCTACTTGGCGGCACGGGCGGCGAAGAAAACAAAGCAGATCAAGTACCTCTGGTTACGTAATGGACGGATCTTCGCCAGTGCTCCGTATTGAACACATTGAAGAAATTCCTCCACTATAGCCACTAAAAAGGGAAATGAACATGAAATGTGGGTTTATTTTCCCTGCAACAATGCACGTTCCACTTCTTATAATAATCTTTGCGTACAATCTTTATGCCATACAGTCTTCGTTACTTATTTTATTTCTGATAGCATCTTATCGTTATTACTTAGTTTTCTCATCTTCAATTGTTATTAAGCGTGTGCATAACCTATTATATTATCCATACAATGGCTCAAAATCTTAAAATCTGCCATATTAACGCACAATCTCTGCCCTGTCATATTGATGAGCTACTCGAGATTGTCAACGTAAACAATTACAATATTATTGCTGTATCCGAATCATGGCTCAAACCGCACATTTCAAACAGCTATGTGTCTTTGTCTGGTTACAGTTTAACTCGTTGTGATAGAGTCAATAGAAATGGCGGCGGAGTAGCATTATATTGTTCTACATCGTTACAAGTTAAACTTCTTGCCTCTTCTGACAACATCCCTGACCTTTCAATCGAGTTTTTAATTGTCGAGGTTTCAATTCCTAAGTCAGCCAGAAATCTCTTACTTGCGATTGTCTATCGGCCCCCTCGGAAAGGTGGGTTGGCAAAGTTTGAAATTATTTTTTCTTCATTTACTCAGGCATACAGTGATACCCTGATTATTGGTGATTTTAATATTGATTTACTTTCATTATCCTTTGACAGTAGCTATTTCAAGAATTTAATTTATAGCCTTCATATGTTTATCGTTCCCTACAGTGCCACACATCATACGACACACAGCCACACCTCCATTGATATTTGTGCAGTAGACGACCTAACAAAAGTCGTATACTACCATCAGTCCCCTTTACCCTTCCTATCTGGGCATGACTTAATCTGTGTTGTATATCGTATTGAAGTTCCTCGTCTCAAGCCTAGGACGTTTACTTATAGAGACTTGGCCAATATCGACAATAATATATTAATTAACGAGTCACAAAATAAGGACTGGTCGAGTTTCTCACACATTAGTAATGTTGAAGATATGCTTCATTTACTCAACAATAACATTACTGACACAGTCAATGCCATTGCTTTACCTCGCGAAGTTCGGCTAAAGCGAAGACCAGCGCCGTGGATAACTTCAGATATCAAGCTTTTGATTAAAAAAAAGGAATTCTCTGCGTAATCACACAAACTATCGGAAGATTTAGCTATCTATAATAAATATAAAACGCTACGTAATCAAGTACAAAAGGAGATAAAAACTGCTAAGTCAAACTACTTTTTGGATATAATTAAAATTCAAAAAAGCAATAGAGATCTGTGGAAAACTCTTCCCAGTCTAGGCATAGGCAAAAGAAAAACTGACAAGATGTTACCGCATCATCTTTCTGTCGAAGG
>JAYRCB010000389.1:40506-51199 GCA_036026315.1 Trachelus stipa
TTCAGTATCGGAGCCCCCTAGCCCTGATGATGCAGACTGAAACGTTTGCGAAACGTCGGCAAGAAGCTGAACACAGATGCGGCTTCCATCCGGAAACCATGAGTATTAATATGTAATCTGTAATTTTACGTCTTCTTTCAAATGGTACGTGTTTCATTAAATTCGAATCGTAAGTTTTTTAAATAGGGTGAAAAAGTAATAATCAAGGGGTGGTTCACCCCCTCAAGAGACAATTTTTTTTAATGTCTAGGTGCATTTTATATTACTCGCGATGAGAAGCATTTTAGTTTTTGTTTCATTGAAATCGGTCGCTCCCTTCTACGTGAAATTGCAATACTACCTCTTGACATGCCGAACTTTGGAGATTGATTTCATCCCCTAAAACCGATTTTCCGCCGATAAAAAAAACGCGTATTTCTTAGATTTTCATACGCTACAACATACTTGAGTTTCATCAAAATCGGAAAGGGACACTAAGTGATGTTCCTTCTAAGACAACGGGAAAGTATCCGCTTACACGTGTGGAGGTCAAGGCACTGACGATGCATGCCGGCTTGCACGGTGGCACGATGGATAACGTAATCCTCGGTCACTTACTTAAGCGCGTTATAATAGTTTTCGTCGATGACACTGCCTTCAACGGCAACTATCAACTCAATCCGTTCAATTTTAAAAACTATTGTATTAATTTCTTATCGCTGTACGCCGACGGTGTTCAAGTACCCTCAAAAGCTCTGCAGACCGATTTCGGCAAAGCCGGTCTTTACGTGGACGCGTATCATGCACTGTTCAGTGGCACGGATATACACTTCCTCAACTCGGGTAATTCGATATCTAGGAGCGCTTACGCAGATGGCTAATGCCTATTTGTTTTTGATCTCACACCCGATTTCTCTGCAAATAGCAACACTCATTGGAACCTGATCAAACATGATAGTGTATGAATCGAGGTACGTTTCGACGAACCGCTGGCCGTCACTGTGAACTGTATCGTATACGTCAAGTACGATAGCGTTCTGGAGACGGTTTCTGGTTAGGCTAACCTAACCTCGCGTCAGATAGTCGTAGATTACGGCGGATAAACAATGGAAGGAAATACATTGGTCAGCAATTTAGGGTATGCGTCTTCATCTTTTGTGCACTCGGCATCGCCGGTGATCGTAAGTTTCTCGTTGAACGCTTTCGAGTTAGCACCGTGACCATGAATCTTGTCATCGAGATCGAGTATTTCAAAGATTCCGAGAGCCGTCTGGCTCCGAAGGAGATCGGCGTCGTGGCTGTGGAAAGAAGATACATTGAAAGAAGATACACAAATTAGATCCTTCGGATGGAATACTCAGCAGCTTCAGAACGAGACGTCGATGGACTGCGGCCAGTTCTGCATGATGTTTTTACACTACCTCTCCTCCCGATTCGCGATGCATACCTTCCAGAATATGTTTAGCGCAGATTTGCGGAAAAACGATAGAATCGCCCGAGAGTACTACGACGTTTTTGTGCGAAAGAAGCGTCTGGCGGATCGCCAGTATGCACAAGATAATAAGATCTATGGTGGTGGTGGTGGTGATAGGATACAATATTCACGGTGTAAATCTGGATACACAGATCAATGCTTTTTTTATTATTATAATAACAGTTTAAAGTGTAGAAACAGTAATAATTATTTAATAAGGTAAAGGTATATAAAAAAAATTAAAATAAAATTAAAAGTATTATTAATAATAATAGATATAGTAAGAAAAAATATATATGTATAAAACTAAGGATTACAATAATATGAATAATAAGTATAGTAGTAGTAGTAGACTTAAGGTTAGTAGTGTATATATATTGTGAGGGGTTAGGAGGGGGACGGGGTGAACTGAGGGGGACACCGAGAGTTATTCCAATAAAACTTCGGTTTATTCTTAAAATTAATTACAGCTGGCGGTCCTTATCCTAATCGCGCGCGTCTTATCATAACGGGGGAGGATGCGGGGGAGGTTGAGGGTAAGGTGAGGGGTGTCCGTCCGTCTGTCTGTCTAGGTTACCGTTACGGCCGAGGTGCAATCGTACGTACACTGCAAGACATTAATGCCGTCCTTGGGTGGAGCTAGTAGGAAGCGGGAGTAGGGCGACCGGCAGTGACGACTGGTGGCGAGCAAGCCAGGCCGCCGCGTAGGGAGGGTAGCCTATTCCCCTCGCTCGGGACGGCATGTCTGTCCAGAGTTCAGGCGTCCCGTATAAGAGTGTCTCAGACAATTTCCACAGAGTCGGCATAAGTCTCTCTCACTCGCAGTTAGTGGAGTCCCAGAGATAGCCTGCCCTGTGTATAAGAGCGTCTCACTTGCTTCTAGCGCGAGTAGCCCATAAGACCCTCTCACTCCAAATATTAGGCTCTCTTATTATAATCCTCTAGACGCAAGTGAGATGCTCTTATATGCGCTAGGCCAACGCTGGCAGCGAGTGAGAGGGTCTTATGGGCTACTCGCGCTAGAGACAAGCGAGACGCTCTTATACATAGGGCAGGCTATCTCTGGGACTCCACTAACTGCGAGTGAGAGGGACTTATGCGGACTTTGTGGATATTGTCTGAGACATTCTTATACGGGACGCCTGGACTCTGGACAGACATGCCGTCTCGAGCGAGGGGTATAGGCTACCCTCTCTACGCGGCGGCCTGGCTTCCGAGTGAGAGGGTCTTATGGGCGACTAAGGCTAGACGCAAGTGAGACGCTCTTATACGCGCTAGGCCACTGCTGCCAGCGAGTGAGAGGGTCTTATGGGCGACTAGCGCTAGAAGCAAGTAAGACGCTCTTATACACAGGGCAGGCTATCTCTGGGACTCCACTAACTGCGAGTGAGAGGGACTTATGCGAACTCTGTGGAAATTGTCTGAGACACTCTTATACGGGACGCCTGGACTCTGGACAGACATGCCGTCCCGAGCGAGGGGAATAGGCTACCCTCTCTACGCGGCGGCCTGGCTTGCTCGCCACCAGTCGTCACTGCCGGTCGCCCTACTCCCGCTTCCTACTAGCTCCACCGAAGGACGGCATTAATGTCCTGCAGTGTACGTGTGTCTCCTGGTCCCGTGCTCTCGATCTCTCTCGCTCTCTTTCTCTCAGCTCTCCGCCTCTCGTCGTCCTTCACACTTTCCTTCTTTGTTCTCTCTGTTCTCTTCCTCTTTCTCCTCGTCCGCACTCTTTCATGTCACTTCGTTGACTGACTGGTCCCCGGGCGCTCGCATATCTCCATCGCTCTTTGGTTCGGCTCGGGAGATTCCGCGGCGGCTCGGGGCCTGTTGCTCGGGTTGTGGCGAGGCAGGCGCCTCGTCACAATATGTATATACATATATAACGATAAATAAGTATTAAAGCTAGTAATACGTAAAAAAAGTGTAAATATATAAGATGATGAATAAAGAAAATAGTACATATACAGGGTGTCCCAGAACTACTTTTGGACCGGAAAGTGGGCGATGGCTGCCGAGTACCTGAGTACCCTCCCGCAAACCGTTTGCCAAATTCGCAATAGTTTTTAAATGGGAAGCATTTAAGTGGGACCAATCAGAACGAAGGATTTCCGCGGATCATAGTAACTTGGTGGGAAGTATACTCACGGTTGCCAAAGATAGCTGCTTTGCAATAGCGTCCTACAAATTCCGCACTTAGCAATTGTTTCACGGCCTGAGCGAGCGTCATTAGGATTTGTTGACAAACTACACGTGTAGCCACTGCGCCAGTCTAAGACACTCCCATGCCCCTATCGGTAGTTTGTTAACAAATCCTAATGACGCTCGCTCGGGCTGTGAAACAATTGCTAAGCGCGGAATTTGTGGGAAGCTATTGCAAAGCAGCTATCTTTGGCATCCGTGAGTGTACTTCCCACCACGCTACTATGATCCGCGGAAATCCTTCGTTCTGATTGATCCCACTTAAATGCTTCTGATTTGAAAACTATTGTGAATTTTGACAAACGGTTTGCGGGAGAGTACTCAGGGCACCTCCAGCCATCACCCACTTTCTGGTCCAAAAGTAGTTCTGGGACACCCTGTATATTGTAACCTTATTTGCACGATGTGGTTCTCCAGATAGTGACTTATGTTCCTTTGTTTTTTTAAGGATATTTCATTATGCTCTAGGTTAATATTCGGCTTAATCCGTCTGAGCACGTCTATTCCTAGGATACATGCCGAAACCAAATTCGGAATTATTAGGACGGTAGCGCAAGTTTGATCCACGCACTAGGAATAATCTTACAGGGACTAGGAGAACACCTCCTCAACTTTGTGGATGATTTATTATGCATATCGGAAGACTCGACGGAACATATGGATCACCTCAGTCAACTATTGCAAAGTTTAGGGGAACACAGCTTTTCAAACGACGAAACACATCTTTAGCGAAAAGGTCATCTTGCAACATCGACGACAAGATCGCGCATACTATCTATCGATCGACGTCAGCGGTTATGCATTAGGAGCGGTCATCGCTCAAAGGAACGATGAAGGAGAGCTGCAACCAATAGCGTTCGCAAGTCGAACACTCAAGGGGAGTGAACTAACATATTTCACCATGGAAAAAGAGCTTTTGAGTATTGTATGGAGTTTCCGAAAATTTCGCAGTTACCTACTGGGAGCAAAGATCATAGTGTCGACAGATCATAAGGCGCTTATGTTTTTACTCAATTCAAAATTTTTAAACCAACGATTCACACGCTGGTTCCTATCCATTCAGGATTACGATCTGCAAATTGAACATTGCCCCGGGAAAGATAATACCGTTGCCGATAAGCTTAGCAGAAATCCGCCGGATAAAAGAGACGATACCGCAATAATAAGGAAGAAATAAGAATTTTTACGACATTGGCAGCACAATTTTCGAAGGAAGTTGCATCACAAATCTAGCATCTCGATCAAAGTCAAAAACAAGACCAGAAGATCCTCGAACACATGCAGAAACTCAAGACGAGCCCAGGGAGGTGATACGAAAATATATAAAATCATAGATAATATACTGCACCATCGGAGCAAAGATATGGTATGGAAGGCCTACATACCAGAATAATTGGTAAAACCCTTCATTTCCGAGTGTCATCAGATGTATGGGCATCTTGGAGCACAGAAATTAATCCACCTTGTGACGGAAGAATTATATTTTCCAAAAATGGGACGGCGAATACGTAAACAAATAGCCGGCTGTGATCGGCGTCAAAAATGTAAGGTTCCGGACCGCACGCTAGGCACTCCAATGCAAAATATTATTCCGAATGGACCTCGGGAACTAGTATCCATGGACTTTTATGGACCCTTACCTGCGGGGAAAGGAGGTGCAAAGTATTTATTAGCGGTCCTCGATGTATTTACGAAATACGTAACTTTGTACCCATTTAAGAGAGCGACTACATCCAATGTGCTGAAGAAACTGTTCGAAGATTACATACCAAGTCTCAGCAAATCAAAACGCATCTTATCAGATTATGGAAGCCAATTCACGGCAAGGTAATGGAGCCAGACGTTAAAAAAGGAAGAGATACGGCCAGTATTCTCTCCAATCCGGCACCCTCAAAGTAACCCGGTCGAAAGGGTCAATCGTGAATTAGCACGGCAAATTAGCCGTGAATTAGCAAATTAGCACATTTTTCAGAATATTTACCGCAAAGAAACACAACCAATGGACAAATTGGCTCCGAATTATTGAAACGTGTTTAAATGAAGTACAGCATGACAGCACAGGTTACACACCCATAGAATTGCACCTAAAGCAATGACCAATACGAGCATGGACTCGCTGGTTGGCACCCGCTTCCTTGCGACATTTCGAAGATCCTTCCTATGAAATCTAGATACTAAAGGCTCAGCAACTTTTGAGGAAAAAGGAAAAGCAACGGGCACTCAGAGCGGATAGGAATAAACGTATGCACGAATTTCATATTGGTGATATTGTACTGATAAAGGAATTACACGTATCTGACCCACTGAATAAATTAATTGCGAAAGTCCTGGATATTTATGAAGGTCCGTATCGAATCAAGTCATGCGTAGACTCTGAGACATTTATATTAGAACATCCACAAACGGGTAGAGAGAGAGGGACATACCACACGTCAAATATGAAACCGTACATTAATAATTCGTAAGTACGGAAAAGACAACAGAGGATTAAGGAAATATCGGATTGTGAATAGATGAACAGTTCTTCAAGGAGGTTCCAGGCTATATAAGGCAAGCAAAGATGATTTAGCGACAGTATTCATTTTGAAGAAAACTATGACGAATGAACAAAGTAGTCAAACTGATCCCTGGTGGAATAAGCGCCACCGAGTAACGCAAACCGGGAGACACGTGACGTACCCGGAGGAAACACCACCGTAGAGAAAGGAAGTCACATCAAGGGTCTGGAGAACAGCAGCAGCAGAACCACGACGTCGACGTCGTAAAATGGTCTCCCGAGCAATTCAGGTTAGAAAATGGCCAAATAAAGATAAATGGACGCAAATGATGGTTATACCGAGCCAGCAAGAAGAAACAAACAGAATTCCGTGTAAAAGGACACTAGAGGAGCAAACAGATATTACTTGCGTACCGCAGAAAAAAAGAAAAACAGCCAAGTACATCGCAATGGACTCAAATACCGAGCATGAAGCATGGAAAGGACAACGAATCATACCGCACGAAGGCAACTATGCTACAAATCGCCCAATAACTCCTCCGCCATTTTCATCCGATCCATTAAACCTACAAGGGAATAAAATGTGGAAAGATGAAAACAATAATTACGCTGGATCAAGAGATGGTAGATCATATGAATTATTCGGTACCGATTCCGAGGAAGACAATTAAGGTACACTTAAGAATCTAAGGAACATCACGATGCCGGATATACGGGGGAACAGATGTAACCAATATATCCGAGGATATTAGCATCGCGGTAACAATAAGATTCCGCTAACCCGAATAACCTTAACCATCAAGTAATAACAATTCATAGGCATTGCGACGCTCAATTCTTCCGCATCTCTCAGGCCCCCTGGCCTATCGCTGACGGGTATATAAACGGCGACGTTTCGCGACTCGAGCATTCTATCACCTGAGCTAGCCAGCTTACCTTCAGTAAAGTAAACGAGCAAACCGTCTCGGGCAAGCGGGCAAACCGTCCCACTTGACCATCATTTCTAGAGTTACTTCTACTCTTGTAATCGAGCAAACTGTCTCTTCTGCCAGATAGAATCAATCTCTGCATTTCAGTTGGGCCGTCACATTGACACATTGGATCATTGTGCCGTTTCCGCTGTACATGCCATCCTAACATTATTTAAAAACTTGCATAACTAGCTACTCTGCGAATGAGACTTCTCACCTCGTCGAGATAGTAACGTTGTTTTAGACAGAACCACGTTTACCTGTGATCACGAGTTCCCTAGTGGAAGACTGTTCAACAGCATGATGCTTATATTTTAACGAGTCAACTCTGTAATCAAATTCCGCTGGTCGGAGGCTGCTTTCAGACAAGATTCCATCTTTCATTGATACAATCAGAATAAGAGTCAATGTAGAATCACACGAGACTAGAAGTACCTATAATTTCCGTTCACGTCAGACATATCGTATAGGTAAACTGCGTGTAACAATCGTCTTGATACAATTGACTTTCCGATCACTAATCTTTTGTATGTACCATCTAGAACAATGACTACTTTCTGCGTACATTTATATTCATTCTTTGCTTACTAACGCCCAGCATTCTCTAGGCTGGATCTGCACTAACCCTCTTTGTATTCAATTATAGGACAATATATTTTTCTTTTGTAATTTGTAAAACAAAGTCTCACTTTCATTTGTTCCGCCTGATATCTTCTCTAAATTCCTAATAGTCGATTCTGGCTCGTACCCGCCTTTCTGGCACGATCTGGAGAACCACATCGTGTAAATAAGATTTACAATGTATATACACAGCTTACAATTTAAATCCGTGATGGGGAAGGGACCTCAGCAACCCCCTGCCTTAAGTCGTTAAATGCCAGGAGGTCACCGGTAACCGGCACTCAATTTGGCAGTGATGCCATGGGGGCCACCGGTGACCGGCGCGCTCAGATTGATAGAAATATATATATATAATTTAAACAAATAACAATACTTATAATTATTTATTATTATCATCGTTGATGTAGTGGTGTGAAGAAATGAATGCAGTATAAAACATCTGAAAATAGTTTTATTTATACATGAAATATAGTTTTAGTACGCGCGCACGTTACGATGTATCGTGTTGTAGCATTCTAAACAAAGGAAGAGTGAACCAGCACAGTCTTCACAATATGTCACGACTTTTTTGCTACAGTTTTTTGCAATTATTCTTCCTAGCTTCTTTGAATTTTTTTGGTAACATTCTTAGACATCGCACGAAATCGCACTGCAGCGCCACGGGGGTCACCAGTGACCCCCGTCGCAATTAACATGCCAAACATAGTTATACAATGTAACTTATCTATTGCTGATAATATTTCAACATTATATGCATCGCATAATAGAAAATACATCGTGATGCCACGGACAATCCCTGTAAAATTGGTGTGGCATTTAACGTGTTAATATTAGGTCCCTGTTATCGCAGAAACAGTTTATACATGCTATACAATCTACGGGTGCATACGGATGCATCACACACTGCGCGCAGCGTATGCATATCCCCACCTGCAGGTTTATTGCGGGTAATTAAATAAATAAATTAAATTAATAAAAATAATAATTAATAGGTAATTAATAAAAATTGTAATGTGAAAATAATGCATTATTTATTACGAAAAAAATGAATAATAAAATTCGGTTCCATTACCCATTACTTTATTAATGAGTAATGGAACTCAGATCCATTATCCATTACTTTTTTAATGAATAATGGAACTTAGATCGGTAACCCATTACTTTATTAATTAGTAAAAGAACTTAGATCGGTCACACATTACTTTTTTAATGAATAATAGATCTCACACACATCACCGATTTTTAAATCGGTAATGGATAATGTCTATGGTAAAGAAATGGGTAATATCACATTACTTCCGAAAATTCTGCTAAATAAATAAATAAATTGAAAAATCGTGCAAAAAATAAATAAATAAATAGATTAATTGAAAAATCGTTCAAAAAATAAATAAATAACTAGATAAATCGAAAAATCGTTTAACCCATTTGCATCATCGCTCTGTTTAAGCTGCCGTCAATTGACGACTGACTCGTATCACCGCGCGTGGTCGATCATGTGTGCAGTAACGGGCATCCAAATTATTCATGGAGTTTATTAACAATGTACTGTTTAAAACGATTGATATACAGTGTTATATTGCAAATTTCGCATTTTACATTTTTTTTACAACTGAAAGAACCGAAACGCTCGACAGTCGCGGCTCGCGGATTATTCCGCGCTTGGTGATAGTCGACAGTCGCGGCCCGCGGATTATTCCGCGCTTGAATGCAAATGGGTTAAAAAATGAATAAATAAATAAATGAATAAATCGAAAAATCGTTCGAAAAATGAATAAATAAAATATCGAAGTCTGCGGTCCTATGCATATGCATAATTGTCAGGATGGGGATCACGGAAAATAGATTTCAAACCATTAATATCTTTAATAATAACATTTTAATATCACAGTTTATAAATTCCATTAATTTATATATTAATGTAAATATCCATAGTCTGTTAAATTTGGTATTTTTCACGAAAAGTGAAATCACTTTTTACAAAACCAGCAATGAAGAAAAAAGTAATTGTAACAGATAAATAGCGATAACAAATATATTGTAACGTGGCGTTACACAGCTGGAGGGGATACCACCTAGGAAGGACCGAAAAAGTAAATAAATAGGACTTATCAGGTCGGATAGTGGGTTCAATATCACAGTGGTAAGTGCTCGACTTGGCAGTCCGAAGGTATCGGGTTCGAATCCCGATCAGAACTCCTAATTTTTCGGAAATTCCTAGCCCTCTAGCGCTCCCTGGCGGCTCTATGGATAAAAAATAATTATAGCGGGGACGAACCGGGCACCCCATTATAATATATATATATATTTTTTGGCATTTCGCTTTATTCTTATTTCCTTATTTTTTTAAATTTTTATCGACCAGAGGACAAAACGAATAACCCCACAGACTCTGGATGTCTTCTGCCAGCATTCACAATCCGCGTCATTCATGACTAACAAAATTTATGGCCACAGTGACGACTTTGTACTTGAAACATGATAGTTGCAAGTAAAAAAAATAATTGGTAAATTTTGTCAACAACGATTAATAATAAATCAAACAATGAAAGTGCAACATATTTTAAGCATAATTTTCAGCAACATATATTTTCATACTGAAAATCTGAATTGGGTTGAAAAAAAATATGTACGAAAGACAACGTACACCCATCCCGCCTCCCTCCATCGAAATTTCAAGACTTGTAGATATAATTGGCGGTGGCACTAGCGGCTCCGTTTCTCGCATTGTGTCGAAGTTTAGTGGTCAGTGGCAGTTCATTGTTCTTCTTCGCGGTAGGTGCTCTGATACGATACGTACTAATCTACTAATAATCCATATTCATGTTCATGCAATATCATAACTGTGTTGTGTATTTATAGTAATCAAGTCTACACTGCAGGACATTAATGCCGTCCTTGGGTGGAGCTAGTAGGAAGCGGGAGTAGGGCGACCGGCAGTGGCGACTG
>JAYRCB010000390.1:7688-30622 GCA_036026315.1 Trachelus stipa
TCCGGAAAACGTAGAGCTCACGACGGTAACTTAGCACGGACACCCACCTTCGAAGGTTCTGGAGTGTCGGTATAGGTGGGTTACAGGTCTCCTGGTCCAGAATGCCCACAGCTATACTACTAATTGTTTTGATCGTTATTCCTCAGAGTATCGAATATAGCAGGCCTACTAATGTCATTTATACTGTTAACTTTCTTAATTTTGGCATTTATATATTTTGATCGGAAACACTGCATTGGAAAGAAGCTACCTGATTATTATAATATAGTATATATATTATTTAAGATACATTGACGTTATGTAAATGAATGAGAAAATATAATAAACATGCAATTTACACTAATATGTAACTTTTTGTTTGCTTGTCATAAACATGTACGAAAATATTTCTCAGAGGTCTTAAAACATAAATTACTCGTTAATTTAACTGAGGCCAAGACAGTTTATTGCAGTATTGTTCTCGTAGAACCTTAGCCACCTACCGGAACTTGTGGTGTTTAGTAGAAAATGTATGTGCTTAGATGCGATAGCTAATTACCCGGAAGTCAATATCAATGAAGTGAATTTACAGCATTAACTCTTAATATTAATAAAATGTATTAGGAAACGTATAAACTGTTATACTTTTAACTATATTTCATATGGATGATATATGTATATTAATATCATTTCTTTGATCATGACAACTAAGTAATTATTACCAAACGATTGACTATTCTAATATACAGTATCACCAAAGATACATGATTGAATATTTTTGAGAACTGGCAATTCCAATTTTATGTAGACTCCCAGAAGATGTTACATAAAGAGGTTGTATCACTTGGATGCTGGAAATTATATAACAATTATGATACCCCAAAAATATAATTGCTATATGAAATTAGCCCAAAAATGATACATAACAATGAATTTCGAATGTAGTGTAACACTTATGATAGCATGTTACCATTACTATATTAGTAAATAATATTACATTGTAATATATTAATAATAAAATAGTGGTATAATCAAATTATATAATCCATATTTTATTACGAAATATAAATACGTAGTATAACAATAAAGATAAACCGATTATATTATTGTTATTTGAAATCTATATTATTTTGTGTAACCTTTTCATTTATATGTAAATTATTTCCGACACAGTACAAAATGTCCGTGATACATTCACAAAACGTCTATACGTCCATCCACACGTCCGGGGGACATGCTTAGAATTTTTGTGACGTGTATGAAGCAATGCGTGCGTTGTATCAGTCTTGGTATAATACGTTATTATTATGATATTATATCATAACAATGTTTGCTGGGATAGGTATTTCCTGTTGGATTTCATTTAGCTTTGGGGTTATTCGCGCGTATTATATGGTGAATAAAAATTCATTACAAATGAAAGGATGGCGATTTGAATACACGCGTCGAATTTCATTTTATACTTAGAGAATGCATATATTTTATATTACTTTTTTTAATTTCATATTATACGCAATGTGTTTTTCGTCTTTGAGTGAGAGTACTTCGTATTTCGGAATGGAACAATTTGTCACGACAAAAGCGCAAGGTAATTTATAAATAATTCAAATGTTTATCTAGCGAACCTTTCTCGTGGAAGAATCCGTCGTTAATGATATTAACAGATAAAATTGTCCTTCTATTCGACGTCACGTACAAGTTATTTTATTGTAAATATATGAATATTTATTCAGAGATAAAGTAATTATTGATGCTTGCTAGAGTTACTTAAAAATTTCTTAAGCATATAAAACAATTAATACACCCCAAAGCAAACAGCACGAAATATGTAACGAGTTTATTAATTTATTTCAAGTCCTATAAATAAACACTAATTTACATTTAATTAGAATATTAATAATTTTCTAGAGGTACATTTAATTTATGGGAGGGCTTTTAGTAGCTTGATTAGTATAAATAATTTACAGGTTGTTATGGCATTAATTGGAAAGTCTGTGCAAATTCAGGCATTCTTGCAACGGTATGTACGAACTCTTGTGGTCCGATGCTTCCAGTATGATCGAGGTCCATTTCCTCTAATACCTAAAAAATTATTTTGAAAAAGATCTATGCATCTATAGTAATATTATATATACATATATGTTTTAATGACCAATCGACACAGGAAAGTGTCTAAAACGAATATAGAATCTTTATTGCATCTATTTCAATAACACTTGACGATAACAATTTTATGGGGTAAGACACTCTTATGGTTAAACCCTTAGAAAAAATGGCACGAGAATAATAGTGGTAATGCTCGTATATAGTATGCATCGACTTTAGCCAGATATGGGGTGCAATCCTTTATAACGTAAAATGCGCTCGACATTGAGCAGGACTTAGATCGAGGAGGATATCGATGCCCTCCATTATGGTGCATAAGACAATAGCATTATTATCCCATAAGCCATAATAGAATCACGCTCGTACCACGTGAGAAAAGTTTCACGTTGTAGATTGAGTACACTTCTCTCTTTGTATATGAAAACGGGAGATTCTCCGTTCTTGTACATAATCATGTACAAAGCCACATACATGCAGATAGACATATGTATACACGGATCGATACAAACCATTTGGGCTATGTGTTCTGCACTCTGCCGATCAATTCTGATCTGTCCATTCTCATTGAATCCTGTCAGCCTCTCTACAGCTTCGATCAAATCGTCGAGAGAGACTTGATTGTCGCCGTCAAAGTCTGGAAACAAATTCATTGATATATTTCAGTAACATTTACATCCAATTGAGAAAGCGTATGTAAATGAATTTCTATGCGTCAATTGAATGTGGAGAATACAAACTGTTGTATCATAATTTCAGCAATCATTTCAGAAATCATCGGATATGTGATATCAGTCTTTATATTATGATTATCATTTGAATCAAATATATTTTACATATTTAGAGACGTTTCGGAATTTTACGATACTTTTGAAGCACACGTACGAAGTCCACTTCGAAGAACGGTAATTAAGTGAGTCTAGGCTGATATCCCCTGAGTCCTCGTGCTTAAAATGATTACCAAAGTTCGAACCCTTACGAGATTGTTTTCGTAATGAGATTTTATTTTCTTTGAGTCGCAGTAGGATTTTTGTATTAAAACTGTCATCAGATTCAATTAATCCTCGTGGCCCGAGAAAAAAGTCTCTTGTTAACATGTGAATAATGTACAACACGTGAAAGGGGACAGGAAGGTATTATTTGAAATGCGATAAGTCAGTAGTAAGAGAAGAGATAAGTAAGCGAAGAAGACTAAAATTACCAAAAATTTGAAATGCCCAGGCAGCGCGTACGTATTCAGGACAATTGTCCGAAAGAGCTGAACACAAGTCCAGAACATCGTCGAAACTCATACAGCCGTCCTGTTCGGATGAGAATACTCGTAGCACGGATTCCCGGAATGGATTGTGCTGAAAATTTCATGAAATCTCTATGAGATTGGCAATATTTCAAATTTGACTTCATCCGGCGTGGTTCTACTTTAAAAGCAATTTTCATTGCTGGCTGTTTTGCAGAAGCATATATTTTAACAGTGATTGTCCTGCTACGGGTAAACCTCATACGTGTGAAATATGTAATTTGTCATCAGACTAACATACGATCGAATGGTTCATAGTTAAAAAATGTTCTCTGTTGTTGAATAACGATTAAAGTACGCCTCGATACATTTTCTATATAAATATTAAAACGCAATTGTTTCGCTATTAATATTTTACGTTTAGAAAAAGGAATGAGTTTTTATGTACCGTGTATTTTATCAGCAATAAAAGAATTTTCTATCCTATTGTATGTACGGCTATTAAATCGTATCTAGGTAAAAATAATAAGATATGGATACATCTATATATAATCGATATCGAAGCAAATTATGAAGTTATACGCTATATACGTAATTGAGCAAATAGCTAATACAAATTACAAAATTTTCTTTGCATATAATTGTCACAAATTTCTAATCAATTATATACTTACTCGTATTTGTGGTAGAATTTTTAAAACATCATCGACAGGAAATCGATGATGTATATCTTTGGACAATTCTTCGGTACCCAATGTTTTAAATAATTTAAAAATACTGAAAGAATAAATGCAATTAATTACATTGAAACAGTAGACTACCCAAAACATTTCTTCAATTAAATAAATTCATTTTAATATCTGCAATTACTCACTGATGAATTTCAGCTTTGGTCAAATACGTAAGTTGCGTATATTCTTCTAGCATCTCCTGCGTGATACCGACTCTGACTGATTTCGAATTTCCCATAATCGATAGTCACTACTCTTTATCAGTCGTTAGCGTTTAAAAGTCAATATCGCGATGGTAAATATTTAATCTTCCCGATAAATATATGTAACCCGTTTTAATTATTCTATCTAAAATAAATAGTAAATAATTTGATAATTTCAACGGCCTAGCGTAATTAATGTTACCGAATGAATAACCATTGAAAGACTGACTTAAAAGTATAATCTGGTGCTATCAAACGGATTGTCGTGATTCATAATCTTATCAAACCAACATAAACGTAGTACGTATTATAAAAAGCACTGACCTCTTTCTCGTTTTATGTCTATGTATCCGAGAGAGACATAACTATGGCTGGAGGTAACTTTGAAAAATACGTTATATAAATAATACGTATGCGAAATGTTTTATCGAAATTCTCTTTGATATTGTTTATTAGCATCATAATAATTAAAAACGATGTGCCAAAACTGCGCCAAGTACATTACGGAATGTCTGTATTTGACTAAAGTATTGGCGATGCATTACCATTATACTATATATAAAAACAGTGAAATAGTGTAAGTCACCAAATAAATGCATGAATATAACTCATCGTAATTATTATGTTTTAAGATTTTAAACATCTATCTAATACATAGTCGTAAAAAATATATTTGTGAGATGGATCAATATATTTCTCAGTTTACATACAGCGGTAGTAAATTTAATACGTTAGACTTTTTATTAAGATTATTATTAAATATTATTATTATTATGTTAAATGTTATCAAATCAATTTTTATTTCAGAATTGTTTATATCGAGTAGTTTTCTTCAGTAAATATAGCCTGTTCACGTTTCTTCATATAATGATAGTAAACATATGATATTGCGAGATAATAGAGTAATTATTTATATTCTATCGCAGCTTGCAAAGTTAAAGTCACTATTACGAAGAAATATATGAAGAAACAGTTGATCGATCAATTTGGTTATGATAGATTGACTATGATGAAAAAAAAGTGATCAAATTACTTGACTTTTTTCCGCTTGCTTAATTCATCGGTTCGAATTGCATCAAGAGTCATATTTATCATAGTGAAATATGACTATTATTATTATGTCAGTTGGAAATTATATGCATATATGTATATATTTAAGCATACAATTTGATTATAGAGGTGTAAAACCGTGTTTCAATGACGCGAAATAATCGCTGAAAGTTAACACCAACGGTGGTCGAATATATATCTAATATATCTATATATTTATATATGTATACATGCATTGGAAAATTCAGTGTAACGCCATGATAATCTCCCGATGTTTTAATTGCACTATTCAAGTATATAAACCTTCATTGCTAATCAATCAATGACAATCACTATAGTTTCAAATATATCCCACATATCGGTATAAAGAAAATAGTAATGAAGTTGACATTTTGATAAACGTACAAACTTTTGAGATTGTCATATGATGAAGTTTGAATTTCACAATTCGTGCATATTTAAAGATTATTATTGAAACCAAAGAGTTCTTCTACACGCGTTTCCACAATGTGGATGCAGCACGGCGTACGATTGAACCGTAATAAAAGAAAATCCCTCCCTTATCATCATTTCTTCTCTTTACGCATAGTACGCACGTTGGCTTTCACATATCACAAGTATATAATCTCCACATGCACCCGATAATGGATATCCTCGACCCTTCGATATTTAGCGCATGAACGGCGTGGTCGTTCGGATCGGGCTTAAAGCTAGCCAATAATTATTACATGACTACGGAGCGGTTATTGTCCCAATTCGGGACGGTTGGGGATAATGGCTCGACTAGAGAGGTCATGTGAAGCTGACGTTCCAACATGTCAACAGCAACTATGCATCATGAGATGTCTAGCGCACGTAACGCATCCCGTGGATATGGGCACGGAGTGGTTCATTACAATAAGCAGTCAACGTTCAAATGAACCGTGTTTCCCATGAAATATCCTCCCCCCCCCCCGGCCCCCCATAGTTTCCCTCGTACAAGAAAATGCTTCTGATACGATCCTAAGCCATTAATTGGAGAATACCGATTTGCCTACATCGGTGGCAGAGCTTTTATTGAAAGTTCAAACATGACGACGACAGAGAACAAGCGAACTCTGATTCCAGATGATTTTATCAATTAATGGGAATTCAAAGTTCATACGGCAAAGTATAGCAGTCAGGAACGATGGAAGTCATAAATTCATGACGGAAGGATGAACTTTAAGTGTCTCGTATGTCTTTGAATAAATGTAAAAAAATGCTTACCTAGGCTGATAAATTCGAATTAAAGAGAGTACTAAGAGAGATATATCATACCTACCATCAGCATTCATCACACGTACCCATGAGAAAGGGCTGAAAAGGTCTTACGTGGAAGTTGATGCTCACTGTACTGCCTGAGCTGGCTGTACGTCTATCCTTAGAATTGGAGTGGATGGCAGTGGTACAATAGTTCGCATTGCATTGGACCTCAGGAAGTGATAGCGATCTAGTCAAGTGATAGCTTGGTGTTGTATTGCATACTGTGAAATCTCCTGTATTATACGTCGCTGACAAACGCGTTAAGATGTGCACACGATTGGCTTGTATTTACTGTTGAATTCGGATTAGGTCTTGTATTCGTTGAATATCATGAATGTCTATATTAGGGAAACAAATTGATTATGGCTATTCAAGTAATTCCTGCTTAATTGGCTAACCATGCATACTGATGGCTATTATTTACTAGGTGAAATTAATAGATCTTGGGATTAAGATTAACATGCCTTTTTGTGAAATGTTTTCTATGAATAAATGAAGCTAACGAGAATTTCGTTACTATAGTGATTGGATTTCCGTATTTTTCTATATTCCAATATAGTTGTAAACGCAAGTTAAAATCCATGCTAAAACTGTCTAGAAAATTTATCTATTTAATTTCTCTATATTTTGATTATTCAAACTGAATCTTGCGCATAAATACTTTTAAAAAATGTAGATATATTAAACATTTTGGAATATTGTTTATAACCAGTAATGTCGAATAGACATTGAAAAGGATACCAAAAAATATTAGAGACCTTTTTTTATTCGTCGGTGCTTTATTTGGAAATGTAAGAAAATAACTTGTTTTTTTGAATCGATATTAATAAACGTGGCATTGGCGTCGGTCGTAAATCAAAACAAGGATTGTTAGTGGCAGGGGAATTTAATTTTATTTAATTGTGTAAAATTGTATGTTGTCGATAGTTTCAAAGTCCAAATCCAATAAGCTTAATTAAGAGCTTTAATGAATTCTCCTGTTCTAGTCGCTCCACTTCCTCGTAACTACCAATGCTTAATAATTATTTTCCACCAGGGATTTCTCGACGGAGTACTGGCACGAATAGTTTGCATTATTCACAATTTCCAAAGTTTTACCGAAGCCACGTGAAAATTCCATGAGGTTACCATTCACATGAAGTGTATGGTAATAGGCTTTGAAAAATTTTAATCATCAACATATTAACATATGATATATTCATCATTCATAAGATTTCATTTTTATTCAAGTTGCATTGGACTCAACCTCTAACGTTGAGACTTAAGTAAACCAATTTGAACAATTTTAATAGAATATTGTACATCAGATATCATTTCAGTCGTCTGAATAATATATTTTATACAAAGCCGCAAAATTTTCATTCTAAGAACATGCTTGGCGCGGTTTGGCGTATTCATTTTAATCTGGAATTAATTACGTAATGGCGTCCTATGCCAGTTATTCGATAATGTTATATAGTGTAAAGCTTGAGCGTGGGTGAATATTTCAGGTAGCACGAAACCACCGTGGATACTCGAAATTGTTTCGTCGATGTTCAACTACCTTGGGAATGATCTAGTCTATCGATTAACCGAGCGAAAAATGACTGCGTAACGTCACATAAAAGCAAATTACATATATTTACTAACCCATCCACTGTCGAATTACTTCATTAGATGCGTGGCATTAGTACATTTATCTCCATGTAAAAATAATTTTATTATAAATAAATATATTCTACGATTAATATATTTAATCCTTATTCTTAACATCCATAATAAACAACTATAGCTACAATAAGTTATTAAAATATTTGTTGAAGTTAAAACACTTTCATATATTCCTCCTCATTAGTCTCGTAGCAAACTACGCAATAGCATTAACATTATACGATTATATATATTAGGTACCTCTCCATGAAAATCTTACGGATTATTGTGATCTTCAATGTTCATGAATCATGATTCTCAAGAATATTAAATTTAAACATCACAAAATAAGAACTCCAATGATATTAACCAACATGATTATTATATAAAACGATCAAACTTTATTTGTAGCATTAATAATTATTTCTCTGGAGATTAGTGTGTTGCCTTATAAACGTAAAACGGAAATCTGTCACCTTGAAGGTTTCTGAATAACATAGTATTGATTAAATGTATAGTGAATTGTACAATTGTAACGTAGAAATTTTAAGTGTAGTAAATGACTAACCAGAAACCGATCCTTCTCGCCAAACGCGATCGTACCGATATAATTGGCATTCGTCAATTAGATTTGTCATCAACGTTCAGGAAAATTGAATTAGCAGTGAGTCCAGAGCGAATACGGAACAGCAGTATACGGACGTGACCGATCCCGTTGAATTTAAATTTCTCCGATAGGAGAGACCGTTTCACTCATCCAATTCCGCTGAACCGTATAGCCGGTCACATCGGATCGGTATATTCTAGCAGAAAGTATCGCCAGTGGAAACGTGCTAAAGATAACCGGACAGATACCAAAGCTCTGGCTTCTCATACCATTCCTTAGTTCGAATATAATATTCATACGATAATACATCACTACATAGACATCGTGGAATCATTCAAGCTATTTACAATTTCGCTAATAATTTTTTCAATTCTCTTCTTAATGTCTTTCCAGTTGCATTCTTTGGGATATCTTCTAAAAAGTGTACACCTCCTCTCAGCCATTTTTGAGGTGACAGTTTACCTGTAAATATTTCGCAATATCAATTTTATATACAATATAAAAATTATGTGCCATGTGAACAAAAGAATAAGCATTTACTCACTATCGACAAACTGACGGATTTCCTGTGCCGAAACGTCGTAGCCAACCTGCTTAACCACAAAAGCTAAAGGAACCTCTCCACAAAGTTCATCGGGCTTCCCTATAACAGCAGCATCCTTAACACCAGGATGAGATAGTAATATGTCTTCCAACTCGGCAGGAGCTACTTGAAATCCTTTATACTTAATCAACTCCTTCAATCTATCTACTATAAAGAGGTAGCCATCCTGATCATAGTACGCTACGTCACCAGTATGTAACCAGCCATCGGCATCGATTGTTTCTGCAGTAGCCTTTGGATTTCCATGATAACCAAGCATAACATGATCTCCTTTACAGCATAATTCACCACGCTGATAACGACCAAGTATTGCGCCAGTCTCGATATCGACTATTTTAGCCTGCATACCTGGCGCAATAGTACCAACTGAGATACTATTCTTATTCTCTTTAAAGTTGACACACACTGCTACCGATAATTCAGTCATACCGTAAGCGTTTCTTATGCATTTTACGCCTGTATTATTTGTAACGGCCTGTAGAACCTTTTTAAGAAATTCATCTATTAAAAATAATATTCCTGAGAATGATTGTCAATATTTTCTTGCTACGAAACTAACGTCTATTAAGAAGTAGAATCTTCCATTAAGAAAAATTCGAATGCTCAGTATGGTCGGTTCACGAGATCCACGTGTTTTTGACAATTCGCAAGCAATGCAATTCTTGGCACATGACACGTGGTTTTTCATAAACTAACCTAAGTATATGTTAAAATAGAAAAATAGTATATATTTTGTGCAAAACCATGCATATGCATACTTCGTAACAAATATTTTAAGTAATGAAGCGTGTACCTTGATTGGAGAACTCATCTGTCAAAAAAACGATGTCGAACTCGTGGTCCGCCTTAGATATGCAGGATACGCAACAAAGTATATTTGCAGAAAGACTATCAGTACATACACCCTAGTGTAGGATGCTTGTTAAAACTTACATCTTGCGAAAGCGGAGCCGCACCACAAATGATTTCTTTCACACTACTGAAATCGTAGTTCCTGACAATTGAATGTTTAGCAAGAAATACCATGACGGACGGTACGACGGGTAAGTGAGTGATTCGATACTTTTGTATAGAATTCAAGAAAGTTTCAGGTTGAAAGGAATTCATTACTACGAATTTTACACCCGCTAAAATTGCCGTTAATAACATCGCTTGACCGTAACCATGGTAAAAAGGTACCAATAACAACATTGTATCATTTCCTTGTAGTTTTAAAACTTCGTTTCTGCAATAAAAGACGATAAAGTTGTAGTAAAGCATAAATTGCGAAAGTAGAACATTATTCTGTATTGATAAATACGATTAAAATCCTTACTGTAAAAAATAAATTGCCGTTAGCATATTTTTATGTGACAGCATAACTCCTTTAGATAAACCAGTTGTGCCACTTGAATATAATATGAAAGCTTCTTGTTTATTCGGGTTAGCGACACTCTCGGCACTGTATGCTAAGGGATCTGGAATATATCCAGGTTTCTCTAGGATACTCTTCAAAGTGGAAATATTCGTTGACATCGCCTCATCGTCCAACTGAATGAGTTCCACGGTCCAGGATAAAGTTTGGACCACTTGACTGATCAATTTCTCCGTTCGCCGCGACACGAAAATAATGCTAGGCTTGGAAATCTCGAGGGTGTTACGAACTTCCCCTGGGAAGGTGGCAGAAAAAAGTAGGTCGGTACTCGACATTTGCAAAAAATGAAATAACTTTCGATTTTCCGGAAGAATTACCTTCGGCATAGGCTGGATTGAATGGAGCTAGTACCGCGCCAAGGTAGAATGTCGCGCACATGGGGATGAGCCAGTTAGGGTGGTTTTCACTGGATATACTGACTCTGTCAGCTGCTTTTATTCCACGAAATCGTAGAGCTTCTGCGACTTTTATACTTTTTACTAAGATGTCTTCACTTTTGAGAAATTTTCCGCTTGCGGCATCCACCTGTTACAAGAAAGTTACAAAACTTCTGGGTACAGTGTGTAATTATTTTATTTTCTCTTGTAAAAAGTATGGCAATATTAACATTTTTTTTCTTTATATACGAACTATAATTAATAGTTGATAAAAAATCAGAAAATGATATTTTTAGTGATAGACATTTGTGCTAACATGTATTTTGAATTTATCTCAGTTTCATCGATCTTTAGCCTGTTCTATAATTATATATTTTATTTATATATTACATACTTGAAGAATCCAGTTCTGATTTTGTCGTAATCTATCCAGAATCCATTGTCCAATACAGATTTTGGGCACTGGCAACGCTGATGAACCATACAGAATCTTGTCTTGCTTCTCCATTTCTCTTTCTATTTTCCACTCGACGGTCATTTCTGGAATATAAGAACGTATCAAAACTTCAGTTGGTTATAGGATTCGTTGAAAAGTTATCTATGCGACAATGTCTAAAAACTTTTAATCCTAAACATAATACCATGTTTTTATCAGATTTGTTTGTATATCAATATCTTGGAATGTTCTTATACTTCCTTGCATTTTATTCAACGCAAGGCTGTGCGATCATGATAATAATAATAATAATAGGTACTCATAAGTTAAACAATCAATAAAAAAATGTCGAAACTTAAAATAAAATCATTAATTATTCAAAGTATTAGAGAACTTTAAATTTTGATTCACAAATCACGAAAATTCACTGTACATTAAGTTTATTTATTTTTCTATTTATTTATATTGCATAGAAGAAAATAATCTTCACGACAAGAGATTCGCAAGAATTTAAGTACATTCATGGGTGTATTTACATCTTCTAAACAGAATTAAATTTGCAGTATTTGGATACGGTGAGAAATGCAATTAATGATGCAGACTGAAAGCTCTTACTCTGCAACAATTTATTATTATACGTATAAGAAGAATGCTTCATTTGTTTACACATTAGTTAGTATTGTATATAGCAAAAATGCAGTTACATGAAAAATATTTCTGATACAAATTAATACAGTGGTCGCGTCCGTTCAAAACCATCTTTTGTATAAAGAAGTAATTCTCACTGTTGAATATCACATTAAAAATATTTACCGTAACTTGAAGAATATTAAATGACCAAAAATTTGTTAGTGTTAGTGTAACGCGTCCTGGAACTAATACAAATTATGTACGCAATTGAATTAATAAATTTCAAAGAACGAATATAGAATTTATTTAAAATTCAAACATTAATCACGTTAATAATACTTCAGATTATTTGTACATATGTATGATAAAATTTTCTCTATTAAGAATTAAATACTGTTTTTAGAGAATCGAATTTACACTTATTCAAAAGGACATAGTATTCGAAAAGATTACGATCCTGATTCGATCGGAATTCGTGGTGAATGAAATAAAATCTCGCCCTTATTTGTAGACTCTATTCCCACGATTTACTAGATTTCTACGCAGAACCTACAGAATAAGCCTGCCAAAATATGTCAAGACTGAAGGCTGAAAGTGTCTGAAAAGTTTATGGTAACTCCAATGTTACCTTAAGTTAATTTAAAAATTATTACTATAATTTATGTATTCGACTGATTATCTTAGCTGTAGATGAATCTACCGTCAATACATCAATTAGTTCGTTGCAAAATTTCATAATTATCTACCGTATGGTTTACGAGAGATACGCAATGAAAGTAACCAAAAATACACTATGTAGATGTACATCGCTCGTTAAAATAGCAATATTTTCTTCATGATATCTGAGCTTCCGGGCGGTAAAAGTGAATGAAATTTTTAGGAGATACTTCTTTTACATCAAAAATTACTACAATGATTTTTTAATTAAAAATATTCGAATTTTTAAATCAATTTTACTGCATTGCTTAAACAATATATGATATGAAAATTTTTTCCATAATGGAGCTCCGTCCTTTCGCTTGTCTCAAAGATAATACCTTAGGCGGAAAATATTTTCCTAATAAACGATATTATCGTTTATTAGGAAAACGATAGTATCGTTACGCATATTATACGTGGAATTTGCAGAAATTGGACTACTCTTATTATGATGCTAGGCGAACCACATTAAGAAAAATATGTTGTTACTGTAGTCCATTTTGTGGTATTTAACCAATGTTAAAGAGTAATTCAACTGATCAAAATTAATTCTTCGCATAAACAAATCAAATGAGTAGATAGATAATTAAACCTTATTTATATTAAATTCTATTCTTCAGTGAAATAAGTTATTTGTTATACTTAAGCGGTTACCCCACTGTGAATGCACAAAAACTAGGATCACTTTTTAAAAACTAATTACTCGACTACTATAACTGAAAATCAATTTATATTTGGCTACATGTTAGCATACATATTAATGAATGAATTTTGAACATTTCAAAAGAAATATATAGCCTTTCATACGACATTACATAATTTTCTTTTTTGAGAAATTTTGTTCAAATTTTCAAAATTTATTAACTGATATATATATATATATTAACATGTAGCCAAATATAAATTGATTTCCATGGATAATTGTTTTAGTAATTAATTTTAAAAATTGGCCCTATGTTTTGTGCATTCACAGTAGGATAATCTCTTAATGAAACTGAATTGAAATAGAAAATGTAGCCGACAAATGGTATATGAATTATAGTCATTAAAGTTAATTCTGTTCCTTTCAATATATTAATATTATTAAGAACGTTTTACCTCTTTTACCATTTCTTTTATGGCGTTTCCAATTTATAATATATTATTATTGTACAGAAGAAGAATAAGTATACAAAATTTTGTTTACTAATAAAATTAGTAATTACCAAGTAAATAAATTATCGACGCGTTTTAGAAAGTGCATATATAGCGCATGCTTTTTGGTCTTCAAGCTATAAAAGAAAGGAAGTATATTATACATTTTTTATTTTGAAACTCTCAATAGGTTTACAAAAGAATAAGACAATGAGGAAAGCACTTAAAAGTTTTCCAAAAAGCACAAAAATAATATACTTAATCGAGCGATTGAAAAATATATTTATTGTTGAAATGTTAGGAAACTCGGTTTTTCTAGTATTTGTAAGTTCGTGAAAGTTGACACAGTTGCTATGTGCGAAACAACAACAAAAATTCTTAAAACAAATCTACTATATTTTGGTATATCAACTAAATTTTCTTCCCGACAGCAGACATACAGATTGAAACAAGAAAATCAAAGCGCTTATTTCATCGAACAATATCTTCTTCTCAGTGTACCAAAATAAATATATCAAATCCTAAATTTGTTCATATTTACATGCATACGTATTATGTCTACAAGGTTATTCAAGCCAAACGCACCAACTGAAAATGGTCTATTAGATTTTATTTCTACGGTAAAACTACTTTCAAGTGATGCATTTATTCTGAATAAGCTCCTATATACATGTCAAAGGATACTTTTCAGGACTACTCACACCGAATTATCAAAAAAAAATTTTTTGATAGACACTCGGATCTGTGAAAGACTAAGAAGTAGTTCGTTAGGTTAAATTAGGTTAGAATTTTAATGCCACATG
Organism: Trachelus stipa; assembly: GCA_036026315.1. Taxonomy (NCBI): domain Eukaryota; kingdom Metazoa; phylum Arthropoda; class Insecta; order Hymenoptera; family Cephidae; genus Trachelus; species Trachelus stipa. The sequence continues at coordinate 22,609 of JAYRCB010000390.1, forward strand.
TCCCAAGGTTTAGTTGTTATTTAAAAATAACACATTGGCATACCGTTGTGAGTGGCCTATGTCCTAGAAACTGCCCCTGGTGAAGTCTATATATATTTAGTAAAAATTGATTTTCTATATCTTAAGAACCATATAGCAAATTTTAATAAAATGTTGTGTAGCTCAATTAAGCTATCCTCTAACATACAAAATTGCGAGTGACCAAACCATCTTCGCCAGGATAAGTGTAATTTAAATCACGAAATTTGACATTTACATTTTTTCACAAAATAATCTAATTTGAAAGGTTTTACCGTTAGAATATTCAGTAACACTGAAAACGATGTTGTTTCAGGAATTGTTATAACGCTCGCCTTTTAGTCTATTTTTATTAAGCGATCGAACAATCAATCGACAGTCATCTTTTCATATTGCAGAAGGTATATCTGCGCCTTTATTTTGAGCGTGTCTAAAAATAAAAGAATTGATAGCAACTGATTAATCGACATGAAGATAACGAAAGTATGATTACACTTATCACAAGGTAGAGTATATATATGATCCGCAGAACTATATCACGTTGCTCTAATACTGGAAGCTATTTGCGTGATAATTTACAACCCAACATTATTTTCTACGCGGTACCATAAATATTGGTTTTCCAAAAGCACTGAATGTTTATCACGCTCGAGTCTTATTCGGATGCCATAAAATTTCGCAGGCCGTTTTCGCAATATTAAAATATCACAAAGTTTGCCGTCGGAGAACGAAGCCACGTAACGAACTATGTGGATGTGATAGGATGAGAAAAGGAAGATATGACAAATTGTTTATATCAGTCAAGTTACCCGTATCAGTAAAAAACCCCAAACATCACCGACGGATTCCATTCTGATAAAATAAAGAAAGATGTCACTGAAAAAAAAATCGAAATGTGTTACCTCTACAAAATTTATTTACGCCATTATTATTTTTGGATTTAATCGAAATCTACAAAAATATCACTATTTATTCACTCTCCAATTGACAAATTTGGTTTGCACTTTGCTTAGATTGAATCTATAAACACCCAGTTGAAATTGTCCGTCTTGCTTCCTTCTATCTCCGTGTTGTCGTCATTCCTCTCCACAGATGCTTGTGGCTCCCCGTAACCCGATACAATTTATGCGTCTGCGTATGGAAGTGGGGTGTGCAGGGGCACTAGGATGAGCCGAGAATGCGTTCCGAGGAGTCATTGAAGTGTTGGAGATCCGTTCAATCGAGGGATTGGTAATTCTCTGGGGGCAGCCAGTGAACGTGGGCAAATGTAGCCCGGAATAGCGCGTGCCGTTCTGATTGTAGCGCCCATACTGGGACACGTGAGCGGCATACCTACGATATAGTCTGTCTCAAGCAGCGCGCCTGGACACACTCCGGGAATACTTATGGAAAGCAGCAACATCCATCTAACCTCTGTAACCTCATTCCGATAGAATTGAACGTGAAGGACTTCTATGGAAGCCAATGGGAATTCAGACATAAGACAAGGGCTAGTTTTGTTTCGAGCTTCGCGAGCTAACACGAACGCTTTCTATTTGATCCAAAATATTCCTTGAAGATGTAAGAAACTTCTTTTGAAAATTCATCTCATGAAAAGGAATATACGAATCTGAAGATTGAAATGTAAACAAAAAATGTCTCAAAGATTACAAGCGTACACCTACTGGACCACGAAAAACAATAATACGAGATACGAAAATAATAATAAACAATCAGTTCAGTCTTTGAAAATCCCATTGAAATCTGAAAATAATAAAGCGACCCGGGAGTAAGTAGAATTTCGTGAATTAGTGGATGAGCGAATTAGTCTATAGCGAAGGATTTTGATAACGTATGACTTTATCTGGCATTCTCGCTAGCAGGTAGTCTGTTTACTCAAGATAATAGCGACGTGGCTGCGCTTCGCGAAAGGGGTAAGTAAGGATATTTCACTGAGCAATGTCAGTCGTCGAAGATTGTACAGTAGTATGAGGCTCGAAGTAGGGTTGCTGGGTAGATGGTGGTGGAAGTCGGAAGCAAGGAGAGGGAAAAGGTCGGCCGTGGCTGTAGAGCGAAGGGTGAGAGAGATTCTCTCTCGGCGAGCTACAAGAACTTCATTTTCCGAGCCATTACGCCCCGTCCCACTGCACCTCCTAGAAACCCCTTTACCCCTTAAATTAATTTATATCGAAATTTTAAATGACACTCATCGGGCCATGCAATAAATAACCGAGGGCAGCGCTTTTTCCTTAACACGCGCCTCACTATTTACACCACGCTAGACTACGAGGAGTGACAATGCCCATAAGAGATAGGTATAGGGTTGGTACCAGCTACCTTTACTTGAAAGACATTTCGCCCCTCCACCTTCCGAGAGCCATGGTAACCAAGAGAAGTGAGGTACTTGAGAAGCAGCTAACGCGAAGTCACTCTTCCATCCTTGAAGAATTGTATCAGACAGGAGCGTTCTTGATATATTCTACTCGCGTGGCTGACACCTTTATGGTAAGCAAAGAAAAAAAGTCGGAAATAGTCGAACCAAGTGCGGGTTAGCTTTTGCCTCGAGAATCTTAACATCAGAAATCTTGAAGAGGGTATATTAGATTTTGTATTTTAAGCAGATACTTTATCCTCTCGAGTTTAATACACTGAGGGTATTTTGAAAATAAATATCTATTATGTCACTGTGGAAGAGTACTTGAGTATTACTTATAGGTACAGAATACCGTATCGTTTGATAAGAATGGGAAGTAGGTCAATTGATTCACATTTTAAAATTATAATCTTTTGGATAAAGAGTGAGTATTATTACTACTGGGAATGCAAAATGGCGAAATATGATGATTTCCCAATAGTTTCAGCGGACACACTGGCTGTGTAAGTGAAACGAGTTGTATGGGAGGTACCACAAAGGAGAAGCTGATATGGCAATCATATCGATATGGGCATTATAATGGCCTGTTATAATAATCGCCTTTTCTTTTCTTAAATTGATCTTTATTTCGTACTTATTGGTAACAGAAGCCCATTCCACGTGAATGAATCACGAAACGTTCACCTGCGTATTTCTGGCTTACAAAGGTATCATTATTTCCCGTAAAGTCGAACAATTGTTAAACCGCCATTAGCCACTTTATACTGTTTCAAAGTGAAATACTTTAAGATTTCTTATATTGCCGAATCAGCTATTATGATACAGCTTACTTGTTATTCATTTTATTTATAAAAGAATGTTTCTTTTCGTTTCACAGAATATTTTGATAAGTGCTTTTCAAGATGTCGTACATTCATTAGTAGTTGCGTTAAGTCAATCTCTTTAAAGATTCGTCTTTTACCTAATTAATAATTTCCACGCTCGTAGGAATCAAACTTTATAATCACACTCGCCTGTCAAGTCTTTCTATCTCTCTCATCTATTTTAAAATATCGGACGTACGACGCTCGGCTGCCCTTATCCAACTGTTGTCTTTATTATCAGTAAAGATAGTTGCATGGAGGCCAATTCTAATTTCTATTACCACCACAACTTTTAAAGTGGATCGAAATCGTTCATTGGACATCGATTTTATATACAAATTTGATATCTATCTACCTACGCCCATTTCTACTTACAAGCCGTCCTCTTAACATGGCTATATCTCATCAATTTTTTCGAATGTTAATATGAAATTTACAGATGTTATTCTTAAAACTATAAACTAACAGAAAAAAATTAATTTCATTTAACCCGCAAATAGAATACACTCTTAACCTTTAGACAACCGGAAAATTTTCATGAAAAAAGTGATCTTTTTTCATTAGAAATTCATGTATGTAAATAACCTATATGTTCTGGAAAATCGTAAGTTTTTGTTAGCACTACTATAGTGGCGTTACCGGTACTCTAAAAGTCAACTAAAGACTTTGAAATCGACTCTTCTACATTTTATAAAGATATATCAACTATCGAGTGTTTAGATAGCTTTGTTTTTATATACATTTGAAGCTGAAATTGATTCAAGACACATTTTATTCTTTATTAAATATACCTGTTTGCAAGATTGAATAGCGAGAGTTAATACGTATATGCAGAGTAAATAACCTAGGACTGATCACTTGGGACTTTAGCCAAGAATCCGGTGATCTAACAAGAAAAAAACGTAAAAACATTCCGAAGATAATTATTGTCATCAAATAGTTATACATAAAGTAAGTGAAGATAATTTCTTTAGAATATTGAAGTGCTTATGTTAAAGCGTAACGAAAGAGTACGAAACATGATCTACGTGCTCAATAAACAGCGATTGTTTTCGTGTCAAATTTTATTTCCGTAAAAAATGTCTGCACGTCAGCAAATTATGTAACATATTTATTTAAACATTTTTAGCCTAAATATGTGGTAGTTATTTGGTTTTGTATCCCTGATATACAGCATATTCCGTCCCGCGTACGACACTTGAAGATGCCGCATTCAAGGACAAGTTCTCTCCCTCGTTTTGCCGCCAAAATCTAGCGACATCGGTGTGCGATCAAATATTTCGACAGTTTCAATACGTGTCAGAAAAGTAGACCAGAACTCAAAAATCCAGAATTATGGTTAGGTTATGGAAAAAGAATCACATCTACCGATAGACTTATTATTTGAAATGGTAAGTAGTAAGTTTCTTAGGATTAAGTTAATAAGTTTCATTTAAGGGCTCACATACCTCTGACATTTGTAAAAAATCGAATTTTTTTACGGATTTTTATTTGTTTTACCTTTAGGAATTAAAAAAATTTTTTTAGAAAACTCCACTCCGTTACAAAGTTATAGCAATAAATGTGACCGGAAATCGGATTGGGACAGTTACCGGTTAACTGCCGCGCCCCTCTCGAAGGAAGATGCTAACCGATTCAAATACGCCAGGATACAATTAATTCATATATCCTCAAGGTAATATCATGTCACGTAGAACAAGGAATTCAACACTAGTGTATTCCACGACTTAGTGTGAGCATCCCTGAATTATGAGAAAAGACCAAAGATACCCTTCGACTCGGAAAGCAGATAATAGAGTACATTTTCAAATTAAACTAACAAAATAGAACTTGTTATTCATCTCTAAATTTCTAAAAATTTTATTGAATTGTCTTCCAGGCTATAAGAGCCATCTCAAACACACCAGGTAAAACAAAAAGTACTTTCCCACTTGATAATCCATCCAAGTGCATTTGTCCTTAGTTCTGTAGATGCGTACAACTGTACCGACTCCTTTTCCTTCTTATTTTTTAGAAAATTCAAGTAACGATAATCCGCGAGATAATACGAGCTTCCTCTGACGTTGTTACGCAAAAAGACCAAGAATTTACCCCACCTCCAAAAGCCATTCCAGAGTGCTAATTTATTATGGATCAAACGTTGTGCCGGAATGCACAGACTTCTTTTCTTTTTCAAGTTTTTATGGAATTCAACACGAAAAAATTTAGCGACATACTATGAGGATCTCCAAGTCACAAAGAAATAGCAGAAACGCTGTCCAACCTTAAAAATCTCGACAAAACGTCAATTTTTGCATTTCTTGACTTCTAGAACTTCACTAACTTGCATTCTTCTTTCAATTTTTGAATATTCAAAATGAACAATGATCTACACGGTATGGTAAAAACATGCTTCGTGTCCTTCCAATAGCATAACATAAGTTATTTGTCAATTGTAAGAAACTCTGATCCAATGAAGTTTATTGTATATAATATAATTGTACAATAAGTTATATTTTTTATTTTTTAACTCAAATCCTTTGTTGCGTAAATTAGGTTTCAGTTTTTTTTTTTCTTTAAAAAATGTTTAGTATAAAATCCTGAAATACGTACGACGTATATACTTTTATATTAAACATTGGGACGCATTCAACAAACGGTAAAATTACCTTAATATCTTCATATTTTCTCAAATTTTATTCTCTCTCATCTCCCTGAAGAATGAAATAAAAGTACCACCTATCGAAGTGAAAGTACCCCTTTGAAACAAAACACGATAAATCTCACTTTATGAGTTACTACGAAAAGCCATCAAACGATAGCTCAAATAACTTGCAAATGAAATTTGAAAAAACGAATATTCATTTGGTTGCTACGTGCCCACTGGCTCGTGTAATGGATATCCACTTTTAGTCTAGCCTATAACATTCAAGGCTCGTCCACTTCGACAATTTCGAATTCTTTAGCTACTGTAATCAGCCCTATATCGGCAATTATATGATCCATATCGAGCAGACATAAAACGTAAAAGAGATTATTTAATGGAAATGAATATATTTACTCGAGTGATATTTAACTCATAAAATTCATGAGCTCGTAAAACGAGCCAATCGATTGTCATTTCACAAGGAACGCAACATGTCATATTCGAAGCAATGTCTGCAATTCAGTGCGTCGATTATTATCAGAAAATGCTGTCGTCATGTGCGCAAAAGGTCTACAGCAATGTCAAGAACGTGGATGACAGGTATATGCCAGAGGATTCTCGCTATAGTAATGCCCAAGAGAAAAGGGCCAAGTATCGTTGTCAAAGTACGCGGCGAAATTGTTTTGCACCGTAAAGGAGAGATACCACAGCTTACCACACGCCAAATACGTGCAGTAAGTTGGTATACATGTGTAGTACTGCTCACGTACCGGATGTCCCAGAAGTGGAGGAACCAACCTTAATAACAATATAAAACAATCCACGGAACAAAAATATTATCTACTACTATGTCTCGACATTGGATATGGAACACCACTAGGTAAATATTTACTTCAAAGATGCTATGTACGTAACATTGTGGATTATTCATATTAAACGTAACAATTGGCTAATACAAGTTTTATTTTTAAATGACTGATTCCTTTAGATTTAATGGTAAAAAGAAGATGCAGTTCTGTTTACAGACCTGATTTTTCTGTTGTTTGTTTTGTGACTTGTTTGGGTCATTTACTCTTCGACACCCTGTAGAGAGATCTAAATAAGTATAGGGGAATAGTCAAGAGTTATGCCGCTCATACTCCAAGCTTTGGTTATGCTACGACATAGGAACTCGGCTCTAGCGAACTGTCAAGGCACGACGGTGGCACGCGCGCTGCGAACAGTTAATTCGGCGATTTCGTACAGTTTTAACGACCCTTTAACTTTGTCGCGACGTTCACCGTATCGCTTGATAATGGTAATACTTCAATCACCGACGTAACTTCTACTATTATTATTGAAAATCTCTTACCGGTTATAAAGCTCGTTGGTATACGATTTTGCAACTATCGATGCAATTGTATGCATACTGCATATTATCCCCTAGAAAAACCGTTTCGTGTAAAAATCCCCACTGAATATAGAATTGCTGTGAATTTCCCTTCTTAAAAGAAAATACCTATATTTATATCATGCGTTATTGTTCTACTAGCAAAAAATCATATTATACTGCCAAGAAGCATAAGTGACTACATACTCGTATATGTATATTCTATGATCTAGCATTAATTCATAATTTCAACTGTATTTTTGAAATTTCTTGTGCGATCTTTGATACTCGTTGGTGTTACTACTGCTTCTTATATTTAATTATATTTTAATGGTTATTTAATATTTAATAAAAACTTTAAGAGTGTCTTATTGAGTACCGCTTGGCGATCCGTGCCCAAAACTATATCTACAGTACTGACTTCGAGACACCTTGAAATTCCTCGTCCGATACCTAGACATTAGGAATTATGGAGAAGAAGATCTGAATACTTTAGAGCTCGAAATCCAACATTAAGAGACGCGGCAGCGTCTCGAGACAAGTACATTTTAAAAACCGTCGGTAAAATCGCTTGACGACACGCGCCCGGAACTCGGTTTTTCAGCCTTCCACTAAAAGCAATATGTTTTTTATTAAAACAAATCCATTTATGACTGTTTCAGCAATGTAAATGCATGTATTTTTTTCTAAGCTGTCGATTTCGACCGAAATTAAGACTGTCGAAAAAGACATTAAGATAATATTCGTGTTTTTTTATTTCACCGAGCTAACATTTTTACGATTCA
>JAYRCB010000390.1:33358-59286 GCA_036026315.1 Trachelus stipa
ATATTTTTAAATTCATTGAAACGCAAACCCTTAAATATCTCGATTTGAAGATAAATGGAGTTAGGCCACTTTCAAAAGAAACGGCTCATTTATTAAAATCTCCAATAAGTAATATCTATTAAAGAAACATCTAATCAAATCAGGCACTGGAGTAATGCTAGCTCTTCGTTACACAATTAGGAAACGCATGAAGCTCTATGAGATACTCGTATATAGGAATATCGAGTGTAACTAATTCGTCGGAGGTGATGAAGGGATGTAAATATAATTAATACATCATCAGAAAAATATTTCCACGGTGGTACCCTAGAACCCTTTGCCAGGAGCTCACTAGGTAGGTTATCCGACACTGAGATCCTTTCATCGTTCAGCCTTCAGAAACGGACTATATTACTCGGCAGTTTCATCGTCCTGAAACGTGAATAAGTGAGTAAGGTTAGAGGGTTGAAATGCTAGTGAGGATTGAAGGGCTGGGGGTGAGGGCGGCCAGTGGTTCCTCGCCAGTGAACACGAGTTACTCGTGGAAACTCCCTTTCTATGTGTCACACTCTCAAAAGTCATATCCGGCGGTAGCACGTGAGCGAGTATGAGTTAATTCGAAGATCCTCGGTGACCGTAACGGGTTCCGGCGTTGAGCGTCGCAACACTCACCGTTTTACTAGTCAGTAACGTCCGTCCTTGGTACATTTTCTAGCCGAAGGGTATAGCTTTGTGGATTTTGAAATATTAAAAATTTTGCGATCACCGAATTCCCTAAAATATATCTTACTGTTGACGAACTTTTGTCTTATACAATTTTACCTTCGCTCTTGGATTACACCGCTGGGTTCTCTATGCGCAACAGTAATATACAAGCACGAATATACCTAGCCTATATCCAACCAGGTAAGTGGTGGATTGGCCATGTTGAATTTAAACGTCGCTCTAAGCACACATAGTCTGGCCAAGTGCAGCGAAAAGCACACGTTAAGGTAGATTTATGCTGGTTCGGAGTGGAAGATTTTCACGATTCTTTTTCCTTTACCCTTCGTGTCATTTTGTTTTCGTTTTATGTACATACTTTATATCTTTTTCTATCTTATCTCTTTAATTCTTCTTTTCTTGTTTCGTTCAAGCTCTCAACATATTATTGTAGTACCAACTACTGGGGCTGTCTGATGTTTTGTTTTAGCTTGGCTTCTGAATGAAGTAATATGTATTTTGTACCCGCTACGTCTATCTTCAACATTATTATGAGTTTGGAAATGTGGTAACAAGTGGATACACAGCAATTTCGAAGAAAGTTTGATCATTACGGTGAGAGTAAACGGAAGCCAACATCTCGCGAGACTAATTAATGATGAATTACTCGGCTAATTATTCAAGGTCATTTTACCGTAATAAGAGGAAAATTATGTTTTATACGATGGCAATTGAAACTAGTAACACTCGAGAAGCAAGTAGAATATATAGATTGTCTCAGCATTGTAATTTATTGCATCCTGTAATCTTTACGTTTCCATTTCAGGAAGTGTCGCGAGGAAAAGGATATATTGCGTCAGATAATATTGTGCTATGAAAGACTATTACTTTTTACATGGTTTTTTAACGCTCTAGAACCTCTTTACTACTATTTCTTTTTTTTTCATTACGTTTCTCCTATTAATTTGATTTTTAAATATTCAATCTTTGCCTCATTTTATAATTATATATAAAGCAAAGAAAATATGGACTCTCGCAAGAAAGCGTATCTCCCGCAGGAATTTCGTAGAAGTGAAAGCCGTTAAGTACCAGCTTGAGAAAATCAATGCTAAATCGGAGGTGAATCTCCGAAAGCTTATCGAATAAGGCTGTAACTTTGCATTAAGACTTTCTTCATGCCATTGCTTCCATGAGGTCGACTATAGAATCCCAGCGCACAACGGCCGTCTGTTTCTCCACTCAATCCAAATACAATCTCGCTCGCACACCCGTTAACCATTCCTGAACGATGAGAGTGCCGTGTAGAGGTTCACAAGGGAATACAGAGTGTCCTCAAAAGCACGCTTCGTCGAGCTCTAGGTATTATTTGAAACGTACCTGTAAACAGCATAACAGCTACTGAGATGAGCTAGTGCTTCTATTAGGTCACAAGACAAATCGGTCATCAAGGAGAACAAATTAGTACATTAAAAAAAATGTACTTTTTACTAATTCATTTTTTGTAGTATTTATTCTTTCTATTCATTTCTACTTTGCAAGCAAGTATCTCAGTCTTATTTTTATTAATTCTTATCCTTCGAGTTAAAATGTTTGATATGGCTCATACATTGAATATGTATAATAGATAAGAATCCACATATTAAGTATGAGATAACTGTTATATGTCTCACAAATCTTTTTTAAAATGACCGATCTATTTAACCATATTTCAAGATTCACCCATCGCTCAAGATAATATCCAATGTCTATTTTTAATTATGTGCATATTGCATTCATGCGTTTGTGCTGATATGCACGTGTTACATGTGTCGTATAAACTTGTGGTAAAGTATGATCGCATAAAACATATGGGTGTGTCTTATGCATTAGCTATAAAAAAAAGGATGTGTGTGTATATACATATGTAGGTGCACGCAAACTTTTGTGATAAGGTTCAAAACGAACAGCTGATCCGTAAAAATTTGTAGGGAATATCAAGCTCCGGATGTAGATGGAATAGTAATATTTATAGATGTCAAGCATCTCCGGTTTCAAAACGGCACACGCACTAATATGCAAAAGTTTAGTGTCTTATGCGTACATAAAAATATTGGGTGAGCCGCTTAACAAATATGGGTTAAATTTACAGAAAAAATCATAAGCAGGTTAATGGAATAATATTTGAAAATTCCAAGCACTTTCAATTTTTAAAGTTCTAGATCCGTGAAGTTAATATTCTTTTGGGACGGTGAATATATAAGATGCGACTGCCTGTTCCAAGCGGTTGTGACTTAAGGGAAACCAGCTTGTCGTGATAGTTTTATTGGTACATCTATTATGAAACGGATTTAGACATGTAGATATTGTAAGATTAAATAGGTGTTTTCGAAAAACGTAGAAGAAGTATGGATGGTAGACATTTTAAAAATAAATAAACAGTATGGATAGATCTATTCGAAATATAATAAAGTTAATGATAGCATTGAAGTAATATATGTATATAAGAATGTTGTACATAGATATATTATGCTCAATGTTATTTTATCGCTAATATTATGTTGGGGAAAAAGAAATCAATTGTTTTTTCAGTAGATGGCTGTAGTGATCGATATCTCGTAAAGTATCGATCAAACAATTTCAGATTTATGCCCGTTGTCAAGATGACATTTCGCACTAAAAAAATTCTTTTGCTGCTTCTTGTTTGGTCCATTCAATTGTGAATTACAGGATGTTAAAAATGGATGTCAACAAAGAGAAAATTCGGTACATTTTACAGTTCTTCTTTGGTAAAGGCGAAAATGCAAGCCAGGCGGCTGAAGTTGTGAATGATGTTTATGGTCTCAATACTGTAATAGCTAATTACGTGCAATTTTGGTTTCGTCGATTCCGTTCAGGTATCCACAGAGATAATCCACAGAGATAATTGAATTTCACCGGCATGTTAGTAGTCGTAGCATCACCCAGGAGCTAAAGATCGATCATAAAACAATTTTAAACCATTTGCACAAAGCTGGATTCAACTTCGATTATCTCTGTGATGTATCGACATTTTTGACGACGGGCCTGTCTGTGCGGGGTGCATCCTTAACATCAAAAATACCTGAACGGAATGGACGAAACCAAAATTGCACGTAATTAGCTGTTACAGTATTGGGACCATAAACATCATTCACAATTTCAGCCGCCTGGCTTGCATTTTCGCCTTTATCAAATAAAAACTGTAAAATGTACCGAATTTTCTCTTTGTTGACTTCCATTTTTAACATCCTGTAACTCACAACTGAATGAACCAAACAAGAAGCAGTAAAAGAATTTTTTTAGTGCGAAATGTCAGCTTGACAACGGGCATAAATCTGAAATTGTGTGATCGATACTTTACGAAATATCGATCACTACACCCATCTACTGAAAAAATAATGGATTTCTTTTTCCCCAACCTAATATCTATAGGAATAATATCGATATACTGCAAGAGTATCAATTTCTGGTGGTGTTTTTTTTTAGAATGTTACCGTTTTTTTAATGGTACAATTGCATTGGATAAAAAATGAAAATAACGTAAAGCCTATACATATATAAGTACCATACGCTGAAAGCGGCCCAAAGAAAAGAAAATACTGTTCACTGGCCGATTGAATAATTCATTATGCAACATATGCGGAGCCCGTCAACAGCGAAAATCCACACAAAGCGATATCGACGATTTTAAAATCATAAATTTTAAAATTACCGAAGAATGGACAATTCAATTAACGGATTATTGAAACATCTGGAACAACTGTACTAACTTTATAAAGTAGGATAGATTCGAATAATTTTTAGAATTCATCTTAAGCATTAGATAGATACTTTTCGAAATTTTCATCATAAATTTTGGAGAAATTTTGAAAATTTTCTTAAAAGTTTTATTTTTTCTGTATCGCCCGTTTTTTTAATAATAGCATATAAAACTCGTGTTCAATGTGACAGTATACTATCATTAAATTTTTATTTGTATTCATTATGTATTATATTTTTTATTATTTGCAGTAGACTTATAAAGATAATCATAGCGTGACAGTTCCTTGTAATCGTAACATACTTATTGTTACATGCAATCCATTATATGCATCTATACGCAAAACGAATTATCCCATTACCAAAATATATTTCGAATGTTTCTTGATCGTTTTCATTCTCATTCAAATAACAATATGCAATTAAATATTTGAACAATCCTTTAAGCCGAAAATATGTTCATCAGATTACGATGTAGAACGCAGTCAAAGCAAACTTACTCGTAACCTTAAAGCCTGCCTACTGGCTAGAGTCACGGTTCGTGAAAGTAACAGATTATACGAATTTTGTATAAGTTCTTGCTCCAACACAGCAGACACCTAACAATTCTTTATATTGTAGTTTAAAAAAGAATATTTAGGACATAAGGAGTGTTCCGTTCCCTTTATTTTTTTATTGTTTTTTTTGGAAACTGAAATCAAAAGATGGTTCGACTTGACGTAAAGTTCGTCTGACGAGATTAAGCAAAATTTTTATATAAAGCTCAAACAATCCACGATTTGCAGGTACCGTGACTGTAGCCAGTAGAAAAGCCTCTTAGCGTTTAGAGGGCCAGCATTTTTGCCGAAAAATAGTGATCTTTTGATGTTGTAAATTTATAGATATATAACCAACAAATGTTGCGTCAAATCTTTGGGCTTTTTTGGAATCCTAAATGGTCTGGGCCGGTCCTCGAAAGGTTAAAATTACTATTAGCGCGAATAATAAATAAATTATTTAAACGACGTTAAACATGTTTATCGCGTAATGCACCTAATGATAAGTGTCATTATTCGCCGCATTACCAGAAGAACAAGTGAATAAAGTGCCTCGCGATGTACACCCTTGTAGATCATTATACAGTCCATAGAGTCTCCTTAATGAAACACTGTATAACCTTTCATCATATAAATGCAATTCAATTGCTTATGGTCTTTAAATATCATTATCCCTTTGTTTATCGTCCTATAAAGTTTTTGCGTTTCGTGCTTTTGATGAGAACTCGTATAGTCGTTCCTCGTTAACTCTAGGAGGTCAGAAATTGATGGCGAACTGAAGGTTGCATCACGCAAACCACGTACATATATATAGGGTGTAACTTTTCAGGGGTCCAGCGAGGGAGGCGCCCATATCGGCTGAGGATCCGCCTGCTTCTATTTATACTTGTTGTCGCAGGAATAATATTAATATTCTAGTGTACCTCGTCCAACTAGAATATTGTGTTGATACGCGTGCTAGCTAAACTACAATATTAATATTATTCCTACGACAACAATTATAAATAGAAGAAGACGGATCCTCAGCCGAAGTTACACCCTGTATATGCAGCATTGTACAAGATGCTTCATGAAAAATATTTAATTTAAAACATTAATTATTCTCATTAGGTTAATTACAGGCATTTGATGATTGACTTATATGTATACCTTGGAGAAAATTGTTATACGTTAGAACCACATGGATAAATCCTAAAATGTTCACAATTTCTAGGACACCTAATTCCGTTTCCGGGTTATGACAATAATGAAGTTAGCTGAGATAACATCCGACGACGCGACATCTTTACAGTCGAAGTGGTTGAACCATCGCTAGCTGGCTGGCTGACTGGCTGGCTGGCTAGCGTGGGATAGATAATAGGTGGGTGGTTGACTTCACATTAGTAGTGAGTTAACGTAAGGATAAAGTTAGAGACCGGATGACCTAATCCGTAACTCGGAACAACGCTAATTCGTAGCCACTGGATATAACTCTAATAACGGGACTTCTTTAAAGCGGAGTTAGAGTGGGAATTGTACTGTAAATTTTGAAGTTTGGCGCTACATTAATTTGAAGTTGGCTCGCAGTGAACAGTCGACTACTCGACATCTTTAGAATGCAGGGTTGGTTCTCCAGGATCAGTTATATCCCGTTCTATTCGTCCAGGAATTAACTAGACGTCGTACGAAACGCGTGTCAGAATCGTAGGGTCCATCCGGTTCCTAATTTCCAACTATATAGCTACAGCACGAGGGTGAAATTAGCGAGCACGCTACCAGCCGAGGTAAAGCCGCCTATTTACAGCCAAAGCAGTCCGAGCATTCCCTGTTCAAGGCGCAAATCATGAAACAGTTATAGGACGATCTACCTGCGTTCATGTTGCATGTAGGCCAAATTGACAAGGCCGAAAGCCTTTAGCTAGTACAGTGCAGTGTCCAGTGAATATTGCCTAGTATCAGTCAGCTACTAATTATCAGATACAGCTACGAGCTAGTATAAATGCTTAGTAAATATACCAAACACAATGGCACAGCTCAACTTTTCTTGATATGAAAAAATATTTTTATGAATACACTGTGTGAAATAGAAATGTCTAAAGGTTTAGATATAATTAAAAAAAATGAAAATAAACTATAACGATTCATACTTCAAAGTTCCGGTCCATATTTTTATCCTATGGAATAATACAGATGGTGCAGACCGAGTGAGGCATATACTTTCTTGCGAGACACTCTGTAGAAGCAGGATAGAGAATAAGGGAGGGATAATTGAATACAACTTGATCGGGCCGCGCGTTTCCACCCCATTAAATCGGGCTTAAACTGCTTGGAGACGGTAGGGGAGTGAATTGCCCCTCGCCTAGGTTGGTACGAGGGAATGTTTACTGCTGCCCCAGCTGGGGGCCAATCAGTATAGTCTCCATACCCCACAACCCCTATAGGCACTATACAACTGTGCAATAGAATCGCGCCGGCAATAGCTAAGTCGATGTCGTTATATTGCCGGATTATTCCTCACCGCTTTTCGTTATGGGTATAATCAAATTAACTTACTTCAGATTTCAGAGTAGTCTCTGTACCTGCCAACTATTTGATTCCTTTCCCTCCCACCTTCCTTCCTCTCTCTACATTACTCTCGCTCACCTGCTGCATCCCCATTATCCTTCTACCAGCCCTGCGCGCAACACGCTCACCTGCGTCACTGACGTTTACCACTCATTACCGAGCTCAGTGACGCCAACTATCAGCAGGAAATACTCGGAGAGACTTGATCATCATCAATGAATTTTCGATGCTAAACTGGTACTTACAGTAATCTTACGGGTTGCACGAAGATAATCACTTAGCAAATATTTTAAATTCAAGGAATTAAATTCGTCTTTCGGAACGTTGGTATACATATAATCAGTATGATTCAAATTTTCTTGATTTTTTTTTAAACCTCTCTAAGTATGCTGACTTGAGTGACTATAAACCTTAATATGCTGAAAACTGTCTTAGGTTTCTAAGACTGTTTCTTGTCTTATGATTTATGAATATATTACAATTTTCAGTTATTCTCACTATAATGGATTCAGTTCATTGATTCGAAACATCGGTTGTAAAGTGCAATTGGATAATGCGACAGCTTTCGGTATTGGTTTACGATTTATGTTTAATCTCTCGATTATGGCTGCTTTTATAAACGTCAGTCACATGTAGTGATCCTTAATGCCTATCATCAATTCTGTATTAATGGAGCTTATTCACTGTAAGTCGATGGTAAACTTAAGGGTTTATTGACGTATTGCCTTGTTAGCCGATATATGTTCTCAATTAATCATTATACGTTAATTTCATGAAATCTATTAGAGTCGAGTTGGTTTCATTAGTGCGATATTTATTTCTTGCTTGTCTTTATTAGTAACATAGTTGACCGGCTTGTTAATGACCCTTCATATTAATTACGAATTTCTCGTTAAGTACTGAGTATATATAGTGACTATTTCGCTTATAATTGCCACAGTATGAATGCACATAGAGATTGCTGCATCTGCCGTTTCCACGATATTGAACCATTACACATTTGTATGCGAATGTTTGATCAACATTCATTCTCCTTTTTATTCATGATTTATAGATAATATATTCATATATAAAATGGCTTTACTTCGAAAAATTGATCGACATATTTATACAGTTCTATAAAAAATGTATACGTACCCTGTGAAAAAAATGAGTTATGTGAATTTCTTTGATACTTAAAAGATACGTATAAGCAACATACATATGATACAATATTCATAGATAAAATACCACAGGTTTCATTACTATTATATTTTTATTAAAACTTTGAAATCATTTATTTTATCTTTCATTTCTCTCAGTGAGAAGGAACTTCGACATTGATAAAGGTATGTATACTTTTTTGTACAGCTATGTGTACTTTCGGGTATACAAAATTAATTGCAACCTATATAAAATAATCTACGGAGCTGCGACGTTTCAAGGGGCCAAATGAAAATAACATTAACTGCATCATCATTAACAACTCGAAATTTAATTAAAACGTTTATCATATAAATGCTTAAGCACTTTCAGCATCACAAGTAATACTCATGGCAGCGAATGTGTTAACATGATTGAATACAAAATTCAGTATTGCAGAAAATAACGTTTTTGTTTCAGTTTAGTATACATATCACGGCGATTCACAGTATTACACTTTCATCCCGTAATATATCAACAAAAATTACCCAAGAGACGGAAAAAACATCACAATCATAGCCATGATCAAATTTAAGTAATTCCTCGTATGAAAATTCGTCGATAAAATAGAATTCAAAGAAATAAAATATAGATCAGAGTCATCTGATAAGCAAAGTACAGTAAAGGAATTAATGCATATTCCATACCCTAATTTTTATAGGAATGTAACAATAACAGCTCATTTTGTATACATATTTTCTGTCTTGTTTATATATAATAATTAAATAAAATTTAAATATTATGAGTTGTACGTATGCAATTAATATATGGAACAAATGAAACCAAGTATGGGATAGATGTAGAAAGTACTAATTCTTCGACTCGACTTCTTAGTATTTCAAACTTCGTGTTCTTAACATATTCTTAAAATTAGATGTAATTGAGGGTAATAACGAATATGTCTAGTTTGTACATATATTTTTGGTTAATGCTCCGTTTGTAAATTACGTAACGTGATGAAATGTGGATGGAAATTTGACTGAAAAGATACTGAATCATATTAAAAAATATCCTATCAAAATTCGTTCAGTAGTTACAGGGCCTGTGGCGAACAGATAAACGTACAGCATAATATCGGTTTTAATATTTTTCAATATAAATATTTAGCATATCAGACCTTCCTCTGAATCCCTAGTAGAAATTTCCTTTGCCAAGTCCAGGGCCCGTCTAGAACCCCCTGGGCCACTATTGGACTAAATTTCTATTATGAATATAATTATACGTTTTTCAGCTTTCTACGGATGCGCAGATGTACAGATGAAGAAAAGTCTTACCACCAGTATGGGAAATTGTTTAAAATCAATTATTAAGAATATAGAACAGATTTAAGGATTGTAGACAAAAATACGTGGCCTGATCATATACCAGATTCGTCCTAGACATCTTTCGCAGACCCCATAATTTTCATTTTCGTTACTCGATTAGGGGAGTGAATATCAAAGAAGAAGAATCAAAATCGGACGGCAATTCACATTCTTACTTAAAGATTAGGAGCAAACATGTCTGATATCCCTCAGATTATCCGAAAAAAAGATACTCTCTCTTTCTAAGAGAGTCCATCTACTGTGGAAACTCACCCTTGACCCAACTAGAAGCGAAAGACAGTGCGCACATTAACGTAACGAAAGCGTGAGTTGAAAAGTAAAGGATTCGCTGAGCAATAAAAGAGGCCACGCTGAGGTCGTTCAGAAAGGACTTGGGACTTTGATTAGCTGGATATACAGCGTATACGATATAAAGGTTAGGTATACCTTGAGTGGTACAGTATAGAACTAGGCAGGATTAGACGGGTCTGGGGGCTTTACTGGATTGGTAGAATCGTGTAGTGGCTGGGTAGCCTAGGTTGCTCGACTTCTTGGCAAGATTAGCTTAGTTACAGATAACGCCAACGAAGTCCATACTGGGTCCTGGGCCTGATGCGCGAGATCGGGATACGCCAAGAAGTTTGATTATCTTTTCGGGAATACGGGGTGAAGTCGAGGTCTGAGGTCGCTCTCGTCGTCAGATGTTTCTATACGGATGGAAGGATATTGTGATCCCTGAAGCACAACTAGAGCCACGCTTTGATAGCTACTCGGCTATATTACATGGCCACGGTGCGCACACCACGCGGAGGCATCCAAACAAGATCCCTATCCCCACTCGGAGTTAATTGCCTTGCCAATGTAGGATTAGCAGGCTTGAGGACTCTGGAAGCTGCCCTGTGGCCGCTTAACCTTCTGCCTATCCAGAGAAATACCCGTTGTTCCTACCTGATGCTCCACTTCAAATTTCGAGCGGTTCTCTACCCCTGACTGAAACTGGACCCGTCCTCCTATATGATCGGCTTTCGACCTCTTGAAACATCAATAATGTATATGCTTAAAGCATATAAGTATCTATCTAGAGTCTATAAATACTTGAATTATTTTCTCTCGTGTCCCCACTGGATGCATCAATCTTCATTGTATACCGAGAAAAGAGAACAGTAATGGTTACTAGTCGGGTTAGCAATGAGCATCAGTAGTGATTCCTACTATGCTGCAAAGTGCTGATCCCTTAAAAACCCTGTAAAAAGTACTTTTGAAACGTTAATGCCTATTTGTCACACAATTTCCATTTCAACTGGGACCAGCTGTTATAACCATAGTAACCATTATTGTTCACTTTTCTCCGTGATACAACTTGTGGAGCTCATATTTCTTATATTTGAAATTAAGAATGATCTAAAAACTTTTAGATAACGTCTAGATACTGATATTCTTATTAAGGAGCTCGTTAGTATTCGTTACGTATAATAGCATCCCGAGTAGCTGGTACAGATTCTTACCACCTTGAATCTTTTAAGATTTTCGGATAACTTCCAAGTTTTGCTGACCAGTTAGCGTACTCGAGCGGTTAATCTAACTAGGTGTAAGCAAGATGTTTGGAAAGTTTCGACTTCCGGTACCCTTCTCCCAGTGAGAGGCCTGACTGTCCGAGTTCCGTTACCACTTGGAAACCTGGTTAGGTACATCGTCGGTAAAAGGTACGGTAAGGAACTCTGAGATTTTCCGCTATCTGGAAAAGTTGTAGAAGTTACGAGAGCATTTTGACCACGGAGTGCCCTCTGCAGTGACGAAGCAACGTGAATATAGGTGAGATAGGAAGATCCAAAACCGAGTTCCATTTTCGAAGCAGAACGACTGAAACCACACTTCTGTGGCGATCGGTTTGGCCTGCCTTCAAAGCCAATGGTACGAACAGGACTATTAATCAAATCGAATCAAGCTGTGCCTAATCAGTCGGTGATAGCCGACCGAGTAGGGAACCATAAAAACTTGGATTGGCTATCGAGCAGCGTGCAGGGTTCAGCACGGGGATCGCGAGGGTTAGGTAGCTTCTGTTATGTTGTAGAGCTAGGCTGTACTGACGTTGAAAGATGGAGGTGCTCCTTCTCTCTAGCCGCTGCTTCCAGCATGATGTAGCACCATCCGAACGCGCTGATAGATCCAATTTACAGAACGCCTTGCTGCTGTAGAAGACAATTTTTAACTTTACAAAGCTACATCGAGTTACAGACGGCCATGACTAAAATTAACAATTTTACTCTAACTATCTACCAATCGACCAGTTTCTCCCCATACATTTTTTGAACCCCGCTCAGTAGAGTTCGAACTAGAAATAATACAGTAATTTTTGCCTGGCTATAAAAACCACGCCTATACGCGCAAACTGTCTGTATTTAACTCGACCCTCGTTAAGAGAGCCGATTAAAAATTAATTTTCTTCAGAAACACTATACGCTCAACTCGCTTCACGTAATAGAGTATAATGATTTTTCTAGTATACTACACTTTCAAATAATGTTATTTTCTTACTACTCGGCCCAAGCAACTCACCCGGAAAGTCGGCGGCAGGAGGGCGGCGGCGCCAATTTGCTCCAGGCGCTTCAGACAGCGTAGAACGAGCGAGCGCCAGGAAGAAAGTTGAAAGGAAAAGGTAGGGCGTTTAAAAAGATATTGCAATCTCGACCTTGCTGGGACCGAAAAACAGTATCGATCAAACTTGTAACTATAACCGCATTTCAGCTACCATTAAAAATATACTGTAGAACATACAATATGATGAGGAACTTATTATACAATATATTATACAAGATCCTCCACTTAAAAAATCATTTCTTGCCATGAATTAAAAAAAAAAGATCACTGGCTCGGGGTTTTCTGGTTTATCGATAATATTTATCCACCTCCCTGTACCAAGTGGTGCTAGCCCCATTGTTGCTCTGGAGTAATTAGTATCGATAAAGATCACCGTATAAACTATGGTGGTTTGGTGTGGTATGGTAGGGCAAGTCTGGTGCGGTCCAGTTTGGTAGAGAACATCGGAAGGTCTCGCCAGCGTAGGTGACTGAGCATTGGCCATGTGAGCACAGCTGCCTCGACGATTAATGGAAAACTTAATTATTGGTCGTAGATCGGAAATCTGTGAGGGTTAGTTCTATATATGTATAAATACCTTTGAATATATATGCGTGTGTGTATATATATACATTTCAGTGTACGTATTGGTATATATATACGTATACAACAGGAGCGTTTCATAGGATAGGATGATTGCGTACAGAGGCTGACCGCGTGGGTTGTACTTGACGTATCACTCGAATGATCGGATATCGATTAGGCCATCGACCGTACGGTTGACCGTCGATAGGTCGTAACTTGCACTCGATGCTATTCCACTAATTACCAAGGCGACATGGTAATGCGGATGGCACTTCAACTTCCACAGTTTCATCATTATACAGGGAGAGTTATCCTAGACTCCGAATCTGGAAGGAACCTTCGTATGTATTAGGCGCGCTGCTCTCTAATCAGATTACTCCCACCCTCCGGTTAAGGTGAGATTGACACGAAAACTTGAATGACTCTGTAAGCGAGTCATTGATAAGAAGTTGTAGTCGATTGTTGACAGAGAACCGAGTGAACTATTCGAATAGAAAACTGTCGTGCGTATCGGTACCCTGACATGTTTATAATACGATATCACGGAAAACCATGCCTGTAGGTGCGGGTAATCTGATTAGAGAACAGCGCATCTAATATATACGGAGGCTCCTCCCATCACACGTACTGAAATGGAGTGAGCTACCCTGGCAAGGCGATATGAATCTCTGCGACCCATCCGTCCTGACCAAGTTCAGGATCACCGCCAGAAGACACCTGGACACCCGACGCTACGGCAACGAGTTCTGACGGACTTTTAGCAACTCCCGGACCTTGCGACCAGACTACGTACACTATGATTGCTCGCGTAGCCAGTATAACGAATTTAGACCGTCCTTCCGAGTATCGAATGTTTCCGATAGGCATCGCTTATAGAATTATCTTCTTGTGTCCTTGTCGTGATAGGCGTAGTGATTTAACATTTTGATAATTAAAGTCCCATATTGGAGCCCAACGCTGTGCTTCGAAATTAGCGTGTAGAGCTATGATTGGCGAATACTTCTGCGATGACGATTGGCCTAGAAGGCCTTGGCTTTGGCGACAAGGAAGACACTAATCCAGCCCGTAGAAGAAAATCCTTCGTATGAGCATTCTTTCGTTGTGTCTTACCCGGATGCGCCCTTGCAAATTTTCGTTGTTGTCTCGCGAAGTATTGCATTGTTCATGATAAGAGTCTCGCTGTCCTGAGAACGAAATTTTTTCCGTCTTCGTGGCTTCTGCAAAGACGCAATTGTTAAATGTGTCTCGTTCCTACCCTCCCGGTTTTGGCCTATGAGCGGGTCGGGTTTCACCAGCAGGAAAAGATTCCGTGCCTCAGGCTCTGAATTTTATATATTTCTCGATTGTCTTTGCATATTATATCCATTAGCTTTCAAGCCTCCGTGATCCTGGAGAAGTGTGCAAAGATTCCGTGAACCACGCTTCTCGTGTATTCGCATAGTAGGGTACCGCTAATCATATACTAGATTTTTTATCTTTCTATTTTATTATATTTCCTACTCGTTCTATTTTTTTTTTCATTTCTTTGTATTATTTATTTCGCGATATTTAGGTAATGTATTTTTCGCTTTCCTATCTTACTCGACATCGTCCGTGCTGGTAACAGTATTCGAATTGCGTGAATTATTCCGCCCAACGTCAGGATTTCGTGTAAATTTTTCGTAACGACTGTCACACGCATGTTTCGGTATCTCGATCGAACTGTAATTTTATAGGATCATGAAGGACTATCGAGTTCTTTCAGTCTGAGAAATAAAGTTTCGAATTTTATTGAATTTCACATTTCGATTGCTTGGGATGTCCTTCAGGGACAGTGTATACCCCATACTTACAATTAGTTTTTGCGTTCCTTTGTCTCACATGTTCCGTAATGGACCTTATCTCGCATGATTCTGAAATATTACTTTATTTTATTAATTGTTTTTTTCGAGCTTTTTAATTTTACTTGAGTCTCTATCTAAAATTCCTTTCCAGCCAGCTGGATCATCTTTTCTATTTTTTCTGTAATCGCGTACCTTTTCGTGACACAACGGTATATCTGGCGCTCATTGTTAATTTCCGTGACCTGTCCTTCATAATTCTATATCTTTCCCAACGCGTTTTAAGCTTCACCTTCCATAAAGACTAGCACACCGTTACTCCTCGCACGCTGCTTCCTCACCGTTAATTTCTAAGTCTACTAAAACACCCCCTTAATATTTTCTTAATTCTTCCTACTCTTTACTTTTAAAAGTCCGTAATCTCAAAACTTCAAAAAAATCTATTCTCTTGCCAATCCTTTCCGTTACACTGGAACTGGATTTTCTCGCTTTTTCAATACCTACCCTACCTTCTATCATTCTTCTCAGTATAAAAGGACCAACTCTCTTTAGTTTAGTTAGTTAGTAGTATTGACCTTGTAATAAAATGATTTTTTGGATCGTAACATCAGACAATCCCGTGCTTTCACATAATTTTTTAATGATATCTCAGAAGAAATAAGAATGTCTCGGTCATATTTGTTGACCACACAGTTACAAGGATCCGAGTCCTGAGATAACATTAGGGACACCTAGAGTAAGTAATAGGACACTTTGACGCACCAGTCTGTTGTTATAGAGAACTCTCGAGGGTCAAGGGAGAACTTTATAGGATGATCAGTCGGTTGTATATCCCATATGACAGTAAAGTTTAGCAATAGTTACTGAATATATCCCATCCTAAAGTAGATGATAATAATTATACCAGGAAATACAGGAAGATAATTGAAGCAGAATGCAGCGAAGATGCTACAGAGCGGATAATGGAATAAATAGTTTGTCGTGAGCAGAAGGATGCGAAATGACGTAGGCGCAGAGTCCTAGTAAATTTTCGAGCGTATAATAAAATGGTAATAATAAGGAGCGAGTTTGCGATAGCTTTCATGTAATCTTTATTTAATTCCTGCAACTTATATATGATACTTGAGATTTAAACTTTAAAGAGAACTTAATGAAAAATATAAGGATCCGAATATTCGAGCAGCGTCCTTGGCGCGCTAATTCTTAGGTTACCAATTAAGGCACAGGTTTGAACCTAGAACCCCTCCATCTACTCCTATAGGTCCTTAACTATGTAAACTATCCCCCGAGTGGTTAAGACATCTCCCGATAAGCAACTCTTGGGTGGCTCGCTCCCCCTCTGAGACTTCACATGTTGGAAGCTTCAACACCCTAGAAACTATAAGACGCTTGTTGCTAACACAGCAAACTAAATTTCTCCCCAGCAACAATTTATTATCGCCACCGAAGCTACTAGTAATAAGAAGGCGGCGTGTAATCCACTCTCTCCAGGAGAGCTTATCGCCTTATTCCTAAACGTGAAACATTGTCAGCATGCGTGTCGCGTTCGAAACGTCTCTCGGTCATTCTTTCCGGAACTATCGAAAGGGACTGTGTGTCTCCTAGAAACGTGTGTGCTTTTTCGCGTTAGCAGACACGCTTCGACGAGTTTGAATGATTTTTCAAATCTACTCTACACCTCTTAGGGATCCACTGACACGTACGAGAGCCACTAGGAACCAAGAAGAGACTTCGTTGGCAGCTTCGTGAAAGAATCGGAAAAGATGGGATTCCGTCATTCGAGGATATTCAGAGCATGAGATATGCGATATTATATACATATACCTATGTATAACAGTTGTGTATACTGTAGACACACGTATACGTGGCTATCTCTTACGGTCGAGTCTTCACGTCTGGAAATATTTAAACGTTAGGTTGCGTTCTAGAGCCAGCAGGTATAGGAACGTACGTTGCTTTAAGGACATTGAATTAAAAAAGATGAAAACAATTTTAGTCAAAAGTATAGAGTCAGACCCTTAGCGCACTTTAAACCACAAGGGCAGACTTCAATTTGAAAGCTTCCGCGTTCAGCTAGAACGTACGCTTTTACGTAACGCGCCGAAAGGAGATCACGCGACGAACTTGTGCAGCCGTAAAGTGCCCAGAGCCAGTGCCGCTTTTAATGCTGTTTGCTCGGTCCCAATGCCCATAGTAAAAACTAAATATAAAGCAGGGCTTTTGTCGATGTAACTGGCTGGAATAGGAGCGGCTGTGTTTGTCGAGCTAAGTGACACTAATTGAAAGTTCAATGCTGGCATATTGATTACACCATAGGTCACATAATACCGTGCAAACGTGCCGGTAATTCAATCTCACTTGTTTCTAATTTATCCCGCAACTATCCACAGTTACGTATGATCAGCGATAGTCGGTGCTATCGTACAAGTCTATTCTCATTATCTTATTTTAAGTGACAGTTCCATTTGATGATAGTGATACGTAATTCTTCTTTGGGATATTCATCTTTCCGTTCAATAGATCTGCCAGGATGCCGTCTCGTGCGCGTTTATTGATGATGTCTCACGTGGCCCATTACGCATAACGCTAAACTGTATTAATCACGTGTAGGAGTGCCGTGATACGGTTCCTTCTAGTAGAGAAATCCCACGATATACTGACTAAAGACACCTGCAAAGTCCGTCCTTCGAAATAAATTACTTCGGATTCTTACTAAAGCTTGGGAATGTTACGAATGCTGGAACGTACGATGCGTCAGAAAATGAAACAGCGGTCTGCCTACGTTGGACCAGACTAGATTTTCCTGGGTACTACGCTAGATACTCTGAGGCAATGAATTGTAGAATCACTTTGAAAAATTCTAAAGTTGTGCCTGGACAGAAGAAAAAAAGGTGGCAAATATAGAGAGAAAGAGAAAGCTTCCAGAAAGCAACAATTACCGACAGCCAAGAATATCTATCCTAATTTTTAGTCCGAGTGTATCTTTCTCCAGACGATTCGATATTTCTTGCAAGGAAAGTGACGAAGGACAATACTAGGCGCGGTGAACGAGTAGAATTGCTGAACACACGTTTTAGGCCTGACACAAAGAATAGTTCCTCTCATAGAAGGTTATGCTATGGAAGAAGAGAAGAGAACCGACGCGGAGTCAGGATGAGCTTGAAGGATTAATTTCCTCCTTGAGAAAGCTTAACTTCGAGTTGTGAAGCCAACCAAACTCTGTCCCGGCATCGTCGGATAAATGTTAATCAAGCATTTATCCTCGTCCTCGCCTTTGTCAGATACGTGTTATATTTGTCAGGGCGTCGTGCATGTCTATTTAAGTATAGCTGTATAGACATATATCTATATTTATAAAGGCAGACGTAGAAACATATGTACATCTCGTTACATATGCAGGTACTCTTGGTATATCTAGAAATAGCCATAGCAGCCATCCACTTCTGAATGGCACCCCTGCAAATTTTCACTCCGCATACGATAGTGGCAGTTGCACGCGCAAACTTGCCTCAACTTGAAGAACTCCTGAAGAATACTTCCGGTACTCCCTGCAGTGCCTGAATGTGGATTGCATTTTGCAGCTACGCTCGGAGCGCGACTCGGCTGGGTACACGATTTTCCTGAGTTTATTCCGCCACGTTACGTAGCGGAATGCTCGCTGGTTTCAAATTCCTGGACAATGGCGTGCCTCCAAGCAAGAGCGTACTCAGCGCGATAATAACTTGAGAAATCATAGTGAACCTTGGCCAACTATTATGAAGACATTATTGGACTATAACGAACAAGTATACAAGAATAAATTCATCCATACCTTCCATCGTGGTTGCGTCCAAGAGCATAGCTAATAAAGCTCAAAGGATCAACGGAAAGAAGCGGAAGTGACCAAAAGATTAAATCTAAAGCCGGAACGCGAGGGTGCTTTTGAATCGGCCTTATTTTTCGGCGGAAAGAAGAAAGACGATGAATCCGGAAAATGTTGGGCGAGCACGAGACAGCGGGGAGAGTGGCACGAAATAATAATAAAAGAAGGCAAAAACGTAGACGGAGACTGAAAGTTTGAAAGACGAAGAAATTCCGCAGGAAGGCCAAGGAGAGGACATGAAAGTGGCACAATTATACCAGATTAAAGATACGCGCTCCACTACAGTAGGGTCCTGGCCAAGTATAGTAGGGGACATGGGGCCAGCTCGAAGTAGCTTAGCGGAGATGGCTCACAAACTCTCGTGGCTTCTTGTTGGCTTGTAGAGGGAGGATTACAGGCTCTTATCTGCACCTACTCAGGAAATTAAAAAGACCACCAGCCTGATCCTGATACTTGGAATTGGGAGGCACTCATACAGTCTCACGTCAATATACTCCTTTACAGTTACACGTGGACGATACCCTGGGAATGGGAAAAGCGACAATCTGCACGTATTGTATGTTACATACGAGAGGGAATATGTGATCACACGAGGGTTCGGGTGAAGAGTGGCGCACCTATGATCCGTAGCACGTGTCCATGTGCTGTTTATAGTTCTGTTGTCAAAGGACGCAACGCAGAGCGAAACCGTGGAAAACATACAGACAGCTGCGAGCCTAGTATATTGGCGACCTCCCTCTCCCTAAGCTAGCTTACAAAGTCACAACACACGATCTAACTCGGCTGGAAAATTGCAGTCGAGTTATATTCCCGTACACGTGGGGGTATATGTGTCTACAAGCAAGCTGAACATATTTGAAGAAAGTTCATAGATTGTAGCAATCATGGAGAGAACGCACGTTTTTCCAGTTTCTCTCGTCTGATCTGTGAATAGTACCTGCTACTTCGTCGAATCAGACAGAAAAATTGCCGGTGCCGTAGTTATTCCATCGAAGTCTTTCAAGTCCTCCAATAACACGTAGATAAAGGAAATCGACTTAGGGATGGATGTGGAGTTATGCATTATTAGGCTGTGTCCATATATGGCAAGAGAGAATAATACAACTTCGTATGTAAAATAATAGGGACTTTTTAATGAGCTCAATAGAAAATGCCTGCTGTTACATTGCGTAGAAAGAGCGTACTTTCAAGATGGCTGGTGAATCTGTTGAGGACTATAAGGAATGACATTTACATCAAAATAGTTTGTTTGTACCGCCAGGTAGATAAGTAAAAAGCACTATGGACTAGCTACTCCGTGTTACCTCCTGGGAAATTTCTGTAGTTTTCATTTTATATGAAAAAGAGGGCTGTTTTCTTCACTTTGCAGTGAGCGTTATTGAAAATGCACCCGCACATCGTTCTGCTTTATTTACTACGTACTTATACACGTGCGTGTATAATATCTAGGCACGATTCAAAATCCTCCAGGATGTAGAACCAAACCACGTGAAACGCCTGAAAGATGATGGTGGACGTTACATTCGTCATATTCTTTCACGGAGGAAATAAGTGCCTTTCATTTCGATTTGTGTTATCCTCACACTGATTGTAACGATGGGATGTTATCTACATTTGATCTTAAAGTTTCAGACCTGCGCGCGGCCGCGTATCGAAGACATACGCGCTGTTAAACGAGTGAGGACCATTTGCAGCAGAAACTTAGTTAACTGCTTTTGGAAGTTTCAACCCAAGGAAGTAATCTTCTAGCAATTCTATAATTTCGCCAAATAAAGTTTGCACCCCAGTTTTCAATTTAGTTGAATAGTTTCGTCGGGCTTCTGGAAGGAAAAACAACGACAATTCTTTGAAAATGAGGTTACAGGTATTAATATCTTAATCAGTAATTGCACAGGGAAGAATTATTTTTTATAATGGAAAAGAAATTGACCTAGAAATTTCGTAAAATCGGTTATTAAAAATTCCAATACTGTAATAAAAATTCCAATTCCTTGTATTCACAGCCATTAAAAAAAAGTTACATAATAAATATACGTCCAGGGCTTCAATCAATTCGTGTTATCTGCTTGCTTGTTTCGAATACTCCTAAAATCGAACGATCCACGCGTATGTGGAATTGTGTTGGCAGATTTACGCTACACTAAACAAATACGCCAGATTGTCGTCCCAGCGCAGCATAAAGAAGCGACACTTTAGTACAACACTAGAGGATCCAATGGAATCTTGAAAAAACTATCTACAGAAGAAATTAATTCAAAAGAAAAGGAAAGAATAAATAAAACTACACTAAGAGAATACATATAACAAATATGTATCACCATAAATCATTTTCATAAAGGTCAGATGAAAAGATATTTTTGTAACAAATGACCAAAGGATACCCAGTAATGTGTCGTCAGAGGGTATTTTAAAATATTATTTCTTAGACAAATGATTATAAAATTACTTAAAAATTTAAGATAGTGACATCATAGACATCTAAAATATTTTTAAAGAAGGAGAAACCTATTAAGAAAGGCAGTTTGACAGTGCCATCTCCCGGGAAAAAAAGGCCAGACGGCCTTTTCTTTGAGCGTTTGCTACAGAAACTATTGTATCTAACTAGTACGAACGAATATAAGACTCGTGTGATTGGTACACTCGTGTCTTATACTCATTCGTATTAGCTAGATAAGATACTATTTCACACGATGATGATAAAGTACATAAGAAATAGGTAAATATGAGTTATTTATGTATATATATAACATATATCGAGCCTGGAATATTTTTACTCTCTCAAAAGAATCCTATCGAGTTTTCAAACCCTCAGCAAAATCTGGTTGGCAGTGCAAACAAAATTGCGTATACGTCTTGATGGAAGATTTTTGGGGTAAAAAAGCATAAGAGAAGGGATAAGGGGAGTCTCGTTCTCGGGTTACTGTTCACACGAACCACCGCTGTCACCGCCGCCACCGCTCGTTCTCGTTCTATGTCGAGAGTTGAGAGATGACAGGAGTTTCCATGTCGACCATGGCCGCAACTTCTCCCGGAGGGCGCATAGCGGTATTCTGATAGTAATATTAAACTTACTCGATGCCTCTGGCAACTAGAAATTCTCTACCTCTTTCATATACCACTTCTCTGCTCAATAAGCTCTGAAGATGCAACTAAATATATCTATACCATTCCTATTAGTTGATACAGCGTGTAACCTAACCTGACCTAGAAAGATTAGCATTAAAGAGCATCATTAAGAGAGACGTTGGACATAGATATGATTGGCTGGACAGAAAGTAATGGGGAAAAAAATTAAAACTAAAAATTGTCAAAAATAGTTGACGGTACCGCGGATTTAAAAGTTTCGTATTCCCTCGAGCATGAACTACTCAAACCGTGGCGCACGAACAATTGCTCACACGATCGAACAATTTCGATAATTGCACAGTACTCGTTTGCTTTATTTTTTCTCTATTCTTTTTTGCCACCTGTTTCATTTTGCTTTGCCTTTTTCCTCATTTTCTTTTTTTTCATTATTTTCGCAATGGATTCGTAATTCGTGTTCGCTGAATTCGCTTGTACGATGCTAATTGTGTTGTAAGTTTACGTGGCATCTATCTTGGTTCAGCATACATTAGGGTAAAAAAGTTTTGATCTAACATAGAGAAAATCTATTATTAATTAAATGCAATGAAAAAGTAAGGTGTTCCAAGCGTAAGACTATATCTTCTGAAATTAATAATTTTTTGCTATACTACAAATTCATTGCATAGCATCGTGCTTATAAAGTCTCAGGTTCGATTACGGAACTTTTAATAATTGTCACTTTTATAACTGAATTGTTAGTACAGAGGCATATGGAAAAAGCTACCATCTACGTTTCAATAGTAAATTTCTCATGTTAATCATCTTGAGATCTGAAATATAAAATATGTAATAGACTTGGCAGATTTCAGAAATGAAGTATCGCGCTTAAAAAGGTGTACTTATCCAAATTTTTCACCAGAAAATATTATCGAAAGATATGAGAATAAGTTCGATATCATATTAGAATCATAGCGGTTTCCGCTGCGGAATAGTTGATAATGATGTGCATACATCATCAGTTGTATTATCATTATCGTCAGAGACTTACGAAAAATTCAATGAATTTTGTTTGAGAATAATTATATTGTCTTTGCACTCAATAGATTAATAGTCAAAGGAATATCGAAAATTGGGATATTTTATACAAGTTCTGCATATTTTATGTATCGCAGAGATTAATAAAACCTGTTCCGACCTTCTAAAATGATTTCACGATAATACAAATTTATATGCCGAAGAATATTATTGACCCGCTTAGAAACCCACAGAAAATGGCCCTTCGGCCATGAAATGCCTTAACTGGCTAGATTCAAGGATCTCTAATATTTTCAAATTTTTCTCTATGGTATCGGTTATAATCATGGGGAATATTTTCTCACACCTTCAATGGATGTAAGAAGTAACGTTTATTGTTATATTAATTGTGGACAAATGCGTAACAACAATCTGGATTTATCCAATAATGTAAAGTAAGCCCGCGGCTAGGGGAAGGTCAGATTTTACTAAAGTTCTTCAAGAAATAATGGCTGTCCCTGCTTTTGCTTCGTATATTTTCCACGATTTTTACAACGAGCTTTAGCTGCGCTGGTCACAAATAATTTTTCTATCACCTCAACAAGCGGTATTTTCGTTTTTCCATCTTTTTATTATCTTTTTTGCTCTTTCTTATCCAATAGCATCTCCCCAGAACGCAACAAAGGCTTCGAGTTTCAGCGATTGATAGAGCGGGCAAGAAATCTGATTGTAAAGAACACCTAACACCTCCATTTTTCCAACACCCGAGCCTCTCAAACTCTATTTCTCTCTTTTATTATTTCTCTCTCAAAGAAATATCGCGACTATTTCAATTTTCGCTGATATTGGCGAACGATAGACGAGGGACGCCTCAGGGTAGTCGAGCAATCCTTTATTTTATCCGATGCCTGTATGGGCGTGCATTCTTAGCTACCTTCAGTATCGCATATGATATTTCGCATCCATGTACCTAGAAATGTATATAATATACTACATATAGATTACATATGTACAGGTCATGAATACATGAAAAGAGGAACGATGTCATTGTCCAATAGTCGAGTTGTATTTGGCGGGAGTGTAAACGCCCTCGGCCGGAGCAATGTAGCTTTTTTGTAAATATAAATAGAAAATATATGTTTTTAAATATTTTAAATTTATTTAATATATATTTCTTGAAAATGAAAATTTTTTTAGATAACATACAACGAACGTCTTGGGGGGTTTCGATGTACATTGTGTTTATATAAAAACATTTAAACGCATATACAGAAAAAATTCTACTAAATGTAATTGGTCGAGAATAATAAAGTAATTGCTGACGTAATATGAATTTGCATTATCAGTGGAATATTAATAAATAGTTCTTTCATAATATGAAGGACAAAATCCTCGTACATGAAACTCCAGATAAAATTCGTTCGAAACAGCACGTAAAGTAACCTCCCCCAACATATACATATATGTACAACTCATCATCATTTCTTTATCAAACATATGAATGTAAGTATTTTTTAAAGTCAACCCTGAAGTCATCGTAACACGTAGAGACAGTTATTTATCCAAGGGAAACACGGATTTGCATATAGTAGCCATTATGTATTTTGTTGCCTCAACAGGCAATAGGTACCGTGCATTAGTAACAACACCTTCGAATAGGCGAAAAACCTCAGACTCTATTGGTAACGAGGTTAGTTTTTTCTGTTTCCATGTAAAAAAAATATTCATATGAAAATGATTCTTTATTTGTCAGCTAGGCCTACATCATTCTTCGGAATCCTTTGCCCTCTTAACCAAGAATCACGTTTCCCACATTTGAAAAACGTATGCGGGCGGCTGACTTTTAACCTTAAAAGTGTTTGTCGCGAGACATTTTGATCTCGCGTGACCGTCGATTAAATGCCGGGTTAAGTGGTTAACCAGCTTTCACCGCTCAGGCTTGTAGAGGTCCAACCATAAGTACCCCTTGAGCTGCTCCAAGAAGAAGTATCTTTCGTATAAGTACCAAGGACAGGTTTCCCATAACGTAGAAGGTCAGTACCTAGACGGTACGATCCATCAAATCATTCATCCATCTATCCAGCTGCCCATCCATTGGCAAATCACAAAGGCATCTTTCCGTCTTGACGCGGGTTCGCCTTTCACTGACAATGGGCTGCCGGAGCGTATTAACCGCAGAGGCCTATCCTGAGAATCGAAGCCGTCGAGCTCAAGCCGTAAGGCTTGGACGTGTGCGCCCGAGTCCTGGTACAGGTGTGTGCATAAATCTCGTAACTAACCTACCCTAGGCCACCCTGGCACGCTCCAAGTCGGAACGGGCGAGGCAGTTCGAGAAGAGCGTGCGCGCGATTATCTCGGAGGGTTGCGCGCTTTGAAAATCTCCTGTGAGTGCCAGTTCTAGAAGGACAAGGAGAGTGAGAGTAAGAGAGACAGAGAGAAAGGGAACAGTGAAACAAAGAAGGAGTATTCTACTAGCCGGCTAGGCAGCCCAACGTCAACGTCGAGTCTTAAGCGTGAACCGGAGTGGGATTCTTAGAGAGGGAGTCCCACCATTGAAAATAGTGGGAGAGCGTAGAGTGGGAGTATGGGCATTGGGCGAATGGTGGGGAGAGGCCGCAAGAGCACGAGAGGGTAGTGATTGTGCTACAGTCGGACCGCGACACCCCCACGAGTGAAACCGCGCGCGCCAACGTGCCCTCAGCAACCCAAACGTCTGAACAGTGCTATGCTTTTAAGACTGCACCAGCTGTCGACTTGAAACGACCCTCGCCGCCAACCCCTTTTCCATCGTGCCACGTATCGCTCTCACCCTTCTTCGAGACTCGACTACTCTCTCGTCTCTTTTACCAGCTTCAGCCACATCGCGCGCCAACTCCCCGTGGCAGAGTATTAATCGGGTAAGTGGTTATAAAACTAGAGAGAAAGAGGGAGGGAGAGAGAGAGAGAGAGAGAGAGAGAGAGAGAGAGAGAGAGAGAGAGAGAGAGAGAGAGAGAGAGAGAG
>JAYRCB010000390.1:59386-69965 GCA_036026315.1 Trachelus stipa
GAGAGAGAGAGAGAGAGAGAGAGAGAGAGAGAGAGAGAGAGAGAGAGAGAGAGAGAGAGAGAGAGAGAGAGGGAGGAGTGTGTGTGTCAGTTCTGTTTTTACCAAATTTTCACTACCGTTACATCTACGCGACTTTTCACCTTTACTCTGGGATGACACTACCTTGACACTTTATAAGAATCTACTAGAAATCTGGACCACTGCCAAAGACTCGCTCGGTCGATGTGCAGGAACCTGTTGATGATCGAGCGTTATTTTTTTCAACTGCTGAATTTACGGATCGTGAATTCTTTTGACTCCTGTTGCGTCTTGAGAATTTATTATTCGTCAACGGGAATTTTTTAATGGTTTGAATTTGTGCACGAAGAATCGTGGATCATTGGTAATTCTTTTCTACACGTTCTTCGTACGATAGGATTATGCTTGCGTAGGTATCTTTGAAACTATGTTTTGCTTGGGAGTAGCTGCATGATGACAGTTTTTAATATTTTTTTGTGTACTTACTTTTTTTTCTTTCGTTTTGTACCCTTACACGAAATTTATTTTTTTTTGACATCATGTACTTTTGGAAGTAACTTTCATAGAGAAAAAGTTTCTATGCGAAAACCACCTTTTCATGTCAACTTTCATGGCGCAAAACTTTATTGACTGTGCTGGATTTTTGACGTGTGCATCAAAGTATTGAAGGATTTGTCTTTTATTATTGAGCTCGGTGAGATTATTGGTCCATTTTTTTCTTCTAGGACTTCTCCACATCACACGATCATCTCGTGTAATAATTCTAAGTTGTGTCAGTCAATAAAGTTCAAGACGAATTTTCGCCATTGGGCGAAATCTCACTTGAATCCGTGGCAAAAGTTTTTAACAAAATCGTAACTGGGCCGGTGCGAGAATGGACACTTGCTCATCTCGCACCCACTGCTAGTTTAAAGATTCAGCCGTGGATATCGACCATTGATTTTGGGCTTGAGGATTACCCCATCCAGGTAATGAAAGACGACTAAAAGGCAATAGTGAAATAGGATTTCGATTATCGCGTTGATATGGCCTACTACGGTACGTCCCCTGTGCTGATGTTGACCCCCATTTTCAATTATTATTCAATGCTATTGCGGAAATGTATTTATTAGGCAATACGTTTGGTTTATTAATTTTTCGCTTTACAATATCATTATTTTGGTCGCTATTAGAGTTCTTATATCTATCACCTTCTAATTATCGTCATTTGTCGAGTAGCTCTAAAGCTTGAACGAGTTTTGTGGTATCCGCATAGCCGATCGTTGCCAGTATTTCACGCACTCTCATGGGCAACTGTTGCACAATTGCATAATGGCTCTCATGTACCCCTAATCGCAGTGGTAAATATTGCACTACTCTAACATGGTCGTAAAAATCCAATAGTATATTCCCATCAGACATTCAATATCTTCGCTCTTGCAACTTATTTTTTATATGGATTCGCACCGGTACTGAATAAAATTCTGCCTCAAAGTTGGTTTGAAAAAGCTGATAATTTCGAAATTCCTCACGATGTATTAAATTCCAATTAAGATATCTACCCGTTAAACAACTTTCTATCACGCTTAGCTGACTTTCATGAAGCATATCACTTACACGAAAATATTGTCTTAATTAACGTAAAAATTGTTGTGAATCGGCTATACTATTGTCAGAGAATTTAGGAAGCGGCACCTCGTCTTTACTCCTATGAAGTTGTTTTATAAAATGTTTCCATCAGCACTAAATTCGAGTCATTGACGAACTTGACGGACTATTAGGACCTTCACGACATTCTAACGCTGAAACCCTATTAGGCACTGTTGTTAATTCGGCACGTAACAGCTGCAATTCTTTTCTCAGTTCAACGATTATATCCATTGTCCGATTATTTTGAACCGCGTCCATCCTGACTTCTCAAACCATATTACCTGCGTTATGAAAACTATCACTATGACCCTCTTCTCTCTCATAATATTTAAATTACCAACAGCAGCCCTTCTTTACTTTCTCGTTTCAATTGGAGAATATGCTACACTCATAATAAAATTTCACTATACTTTCATTATTCTCTTGAATAGTTCCTATCTCGACTTTTTGTTGGGCGGACATTTTATAATAATAATTTTATGTATATTATTATTTAAATAATAATGCTTACGTACATATAGTAATAGGGTTCACCTTGCAGATATCCGATGATTCGTAGAATTAATTTGAGGTCCTCATTTTTAATATGCCAGATATCGTGATAAGTATGATGATTATGCTTTTCTTATTTTTTTCCAAATTTTCAATGGACGAAACCAATATATTGGCCCAAAAGCGGGTATATTTCGTTCGAATTCAGCAGTATAAGCGCTGAACTCGGCGGCACACTGGGAGTACGAGGGCGCTCAAGTATCACCTTGCTATTTGGCGCGAAATATAATTTGTTACAAATTTCTAAATCAAACATTTAAATTCCCACCCATTTCTAGTAGGGCGAGTTGTGAATAATCGTCATATATATATATATACATACTTGTCAAAGGGTTGTTATGAGGACGCGTGGCACTCACAACGGGAAGCTGATGTGCTTCTTTTAAGCTAAACCTTGAGATATGTGGCACTGGAGTTTTAACCTAATATAACCTCACAAAACCATTTCTTAGCCCATCACATCTCCGAGTGTCTAACATGAAAAATTCTTTCGAGAATTCGATGTGAGTGCCGCTTTATGGTCCTGACAGTATACCTTACGTATCAAGATGCCATCAGGCCCGTCCTGACCTAACACCGAGTGTCCTCATAACTGGAAATACTCAAGACAAAAAGTCCTGAGAACTACCCTTCTTAAAAAATATACATACCCACATCTATATGTATTCCTATTATAGAGGTGCGTAGAAAGTTCCGTCGAACCATTTCCACTAAGCCGAGGTTCGAGTTTATAATTGTCCGTGAACTTCCCACCCACATAGCTCGACGTTCTTTTTCTTTTTATCTCTTCTCCACCTCTTTTTTTCTTGCCTCTTAGTCATCTTTTTTTCTTTCTTTTCCTCTTCGGCTATTCGGCGGATCTTTTTTGTACCTCTTTTATATACGGTAAAACATTTTATCGGGCCACCACCAGGCCTCATCGCGATGCCACCTCATGACTACCACCCGTGTAATTCCCAATTCTTTTCGTTTCATTTCCGTTTTGATTTACACGCTGCGGAATCGACCCCTACGACGCCTCTCATTACTTTGACGGCAAATTTTTGACATGCCATTTCCCGGGTGAGTAAAGAATAAGCGATATTCGGATAATCTTCGTAATTTCTTTA
Source organism: Trachelus stipa (assembly GCA_036026315.1). Classification (NCBI taxonomy): domain Eukaryota; kingdom Metazoa; phylum Arthropoda; class Insecta; order Hymenoptera; family Cephidae; genus Trachelus; species Trachelus stipa. The sequence continues at coordinate 62,695 of JAYRCB010000390.1, forward strand.
TCATGTGCTCGACATTTGTATCAACCTGCTTTGACCTAACCTTAATCCTCTTATCGCTCGAGCGGGGTGAATTTTTATAGTAATCTGTTCTTGTAAATGATGCTTGCTGAAGAATGAATTTTAATGTAATTATAATAGCAGTTGTGTACCAAGTAATTTTGTAATATGTTACGATGGTGGAAAATTTCACTTTTATGTTGCTCTGTTACTTGTCCTTTAACAATCTAAGAGTCATGGTACATTGTTTCTTTAATTCATTTCAAAATTGATGAGAATGAAAATTTTCCAGAGATCTTGTCCCTCTCTTTACATTTTTAACAAAGGAATGTGAAACGGTACGTGTAAACTGAGCTGCTCGCGAGAAATAAAGATTCTGTGAGATTATGCGGAAAAATGGAGAACTTAAAAATGACATTACAGGGAAATTTATTGGAATTTGTATATAAATGCCATCTTTAAGGGTGACGTTTATTTTCAAAGATGTAAATACCTTCGTAATTTTTACTATAATTACATATTTGAAATTCACTTTTTTATAAAGCGACAATCGAAACATTAAATGATCACTCTTGAATTATATCCGATATCGTCCATTGAAATCTCGTTATCAATTTCTAATAAGGCCCAGGGGAATCTCTTTGAATGCAGTCACAATTAGTTTCTATAACTGTGTATAGCATATGTGGTGGGAAGTACTATAATTTTTTTTTTCTTTCACGTAAAATTCTAAATTTTAGTTTAATACCACATCGCCATATCTGGCAGTGACGTTGTCGGTTTTTCCGGGAATTCGGACGTTATTGCAAAAAATGCGACAAACGGCAGATGTTACGAGTTTTTATGGTTTTACCGGTAGGTACCCACTATCCAGCCTCTATTGAATTTCAGTCGAAACGGCATTACGATGTGATATTCATTTCTGGTGGTTTGCAAGAAAAGCACATGGTACCAAAGGCAAAATAATTTTCCATACCTTTGCAAGTTTTTTGACGTGCCCACGCGCGGAAACATACATGCGGGAGACCGACTGATACCAATGAAATTTAGCTACGAATCACCACTCTGTGTCGATTTCTATCGTGATTATATTACGATTAGGTGGTACGCAACAGACTGTGTAATTAATAGGATATATTATTTTTTTCATCAACTGACCTTACTCCTCGTCTATACTTAGTTATTACTTAACCATGAATAGAAAAAAAAAACAGAAAGAATCACTATCCCTCGCTATCACGGAGACCGAATCTCGTGACCTTTTGAAAAACTCCACCTCCTTTCTTGCCAAACTTTTTCAACCCTCCTATTCCTTTTATTGATTTTGTTCTACCACGTGAACATATGAACATATCTAACCCGGGTAGCTTTTGACAAAGTCTACTAAAATACTTGATATCGGATATGATGAAGACAGCACGATAATATATTTTTTAATATTGATTCCAAGGATGTGTTTAATGTTGTACTGTTGTATTCGCTATTCGACTTCGAACATGTAACATTTTCTTTTTGTACTACTACATTTTTGTGCCGCCCATTTCTTCTCTCTTTTGCATACATGTATATACATATAAATCTATAGAATTGTATATAAACATACGTATTGGTACGGTTACGTAGTCACGTTTGTTCAGTCTGGGCAAGTAGGCAGATTGAATATTGGCAATTACTCCATATTCTTTCAGCGGGAGTGTAGGCACGAATACACTCAGTTTCTACTAGATCGATGCCTTCCTATTACATGCTTTTACTATATCGACTATACGTATATCGCACATAGTGGTCGTAAGTTGTAGCGTTAAGGCGTCAGAGTGATTTCAATGCCCGATAAGAACTCCTAGAATTAATCATCCCCTGCGTTCATTATTATGGGCTCAGTCGGTGGTGCTCGTGTATGTACTATAACATTCAGCAATCAGTGATGCATTAAAAGCATCGCGATCTAAATATTCAACGAAACAGCCCGATCCATTACGACGCATTTACGCGACATAATGTAATCGCACTAAATAATTGGGTGGTCTGAATATGGATATGACGTGTAGTAGATGGTTTTGTTTGTTGGGGAGGTGTGAGAGAGCCAAAAGGAAGAATGCGCTAGAATAGGAGAAATAAATATTCTTACATTATTTTCACAATATTTGCTCATAATTAAGTACCTATTACACTTAATTTTTCAGACGACTACAATTATATGAATTTCTGTTGCATCCAATCTAAGCGCATTATGTTAATCGCACGAAAAGATGACTTCAGGAGATATGCATATTTAGATTAGATATTTGGTATCAACTTTAAGATGAATTAATGAACCATAAGGATCCTGGCTTTCGTTGATAATTGGAGAAGTTCAGAGAGTTGCGAAAAAAAAGAAAGAAAGCTGATTAATATTAAAATTCACAAAGACAGGGGTATTGGGCATATGAAATTTTTCTTTGCAAAGAAAGAGAAGCGTAAGAAATCTATTCTTTGTGCTTCAAGATAGAGGTACAATTGTAGTTGAAATAATGAAAGACATATCTTGAAGCCATGGTTTTTTTGTAGTTATGATATTTTTGCTTTTATTCTTCTCCTTTCCTTGTGCATTCTGTAATTTCCTACACGACCCGTAGGATTCTGCTCGCAAATTACGAGAGATTACAGCATGCGGCCGTGAGTATATATACTTATCATGGACTATCGCGAGAATCATGAGAAATAACAAAAATATATTCGTCGAGAACTAGTGTCTAGTGGTACGTTATAAACATATCTGTACGTAACGCATTAGAGGTATAACACCGAGCATTCACCGCAGAGCGGACGTTGCTTATATTTATTGCGATAGGTTTTGGGCGAAATACCGGGTATACAAGGGAATTTATCGTTGCGCGTACAAAACCATTTTTTTGTCGGCTCGTCGCAGTCCTGCCCGTCACTAAATTTTCAACGGCAAATTTCCACGGCTGTGAGCGAGAGAATTTTTTCAAATCTTTACGAAAATATAAATCTTTCCAATTTAGGTATTCACGCCGACGTCTCTTAAGGGTGAAAACTATCAAGACGTCATATAGCACAATATTCCGTAGAATAGCCTGCGAATTCTTTTTATCATTTTCCACACAGAAACTAAATTTCCATATTTTTACCCCTTTAACCCTAAGTCGAATACTCATCCCCCTCTCTCTCTCTCTCTCTCTCTCGGTCTCAAAAGTATCGAGGGTCACCGAATTCGATAAGTTCGTAAAATTCAACGTTTTTCGTTTCTCTTTTCAAAGGGTCCAAATGGGGTTGAAACGGTACACGAAACGTGGCTGAGTTGGTCCAATCCTCCAGTTCCGATAGGTCAAAACTTTGGTGAAATTTCATCTGTAGACCAAACGAACCGCGGAATTTTTACACTCACACACGATGTCCTTCCACGAGGAAGAGGTTACAACAGAAAGTCCCGTGGAGGTTGACGCGCGCGATGGGGAGAGAGGATCGGCGAGCCGTAGCCAGTACCTACGCCTCTGTTGAAAGCGAGTAAAAGCATTCCTGAGTCTTGGCTGGGATGTTCGGTCCCCCCAACACCTCTTCGCAACCCACTCAAGTTCGTATAGAGTGGAAGGCTGGAGAGTGCCATAACAAGCGAGTGAACGAGCAAGCGTAGCTTTGGAAACCGCGGCGCAGGAAGAGGTGCTGGAAAATGGCTGAAGGTTAAGTTCTACCGTTCGATAAGGATCGTGATATGCTGGTAAAGTGGTCGTGTTGTTGTTATTCAAACGCACTTGGCGCGCCTTCTCGACCTTTCTTCCGAGTTACGTAAGCGGCGGCTTCCCGAAATGACTTCGTAGGATCTTTAGGATACAAGTGGCACGAAGAGAGCGGATTTCGGGCTATCATTTCTACGATACATTCGCGGAGAATAAGTATACCAGTACTTATAACAAGGATTCTAAATTCGGTAGGCATCTACCACGTGTGTACGATATAGTAGTTATAGCTACTAGTAGGAAGATTTAAATTTTTAAACGCCATTTTATTTACTTACTCATACTATATCACAGGGATTTAGCAACGTTTTTTATTTTATCTTAGAAATGCCCAGTTATATTAATCCACATATGGTATATATAAACTTTTAAATCTACCGTATACTGATTTTATACGATTTCAAAGTCTTCATGCTCGCAAGCGGTTCGCGAGATGAAAGTGAATCTGTGAACTATGAGAGTATAGAAAAGCTTGCCGTGCTAATATACTAGCTCTACGATCAGGTAATGGAGGTTGATATTCTTTATATGAGAAAGTAGTGCGAACAACGTGACATACTTATAGAGACGGTTGTGAAAAGATTTTCGAAATACGAATTAAGGAAACGCTAGGCAGGCGATCGAAACTATTTTTACCATGTGCCGCTGCTAATCCTCTCCAAGTCCTCGATTCACCCCAGGGCAATCGTGGCCAGGAGTTTAAGTACCGAAGGATTAAAGGGTCGAGCACCTACGGGCCTCTTTATTCCCGACCGACTTGAAACAATGGATTCTGTCTCCATAGGCAACGGACGTTTCGCAAAACGCCACAGAGATTTGCTCGGTTTTGCATCCAACTCACAGCGATTACGACACCCCTATGGTAAAATTGTATTTACTTTTCACTTGGAAGAGCAAGGGACTTGAAGTAGTTAGTAGACGGTATACCTAGCTACGACCCGCCCAAATACGAACTAAACTTCCACGTCCCTAAGCTTGATCCCATCAGAAGTTTCCAGTATGTTTATAATCCACTAATCGCCCGCTTTCCTGGCACAATTTAAAACTTTCTTCGGCACTGTTATCCTCGCGATCCGAGGCCCTCTTGCCAATCCTCCCATACCGTCTCTACCACCGATCTCCTTTCGCTTCCGTTCTTTCTTGGTACTTCCGCCTCTTTACTTCTTCTTTCTCAGGACGCTCGTTCACCTCTCGACCTACCGTAGTTTCAACTTCATTTTGCGGCTCATGGACCACCGAATATCTCAGAATCACCTTTCAAATCCCATACGCGCACATTGGCTCTCGCGCGTTACCAGTCAACTATCTCGATTTCAAAGTGGCTATTCTTACCGAGCTCTTTCTCCCTTATAGAAAAAATTGAGTCAATACCCCTTTTCCAAGAGTTTCCTCGTTAGGCGTTGAGGGGTGGCAATGATAGGGATCATCCTATACCATCACCCTCGTCGGACCGATTCTCTTGAAAGGAGAAATCCTCGAAGGCAGGAAAGTGTTAGGGATATACAGCGGGATACCGAATGATAATTATTCGATATTTTGAGAGCCGTGAAGGAGAGAAAAATAACGTAGTTTTATAAAAAGCCTCCCTTTTATAACTAAGTCCGCTTTAGCTCGATTTAATACCATTATCATCGAGTAAAAAGATCTTTATGTGATTTCTGGATGTTTGGATAAGTTGATAACCAGGATCCTAAAAGGATATCAATTATTCCGCGTTTCATAAACGCGTACATAATGTATATGCAGACGAATGTCTTGGAAAGTTCGGAAAAGTGGTGGTAATGTCTCATTTGCCAGAAAATGAAGTACAAAAGTAAAGTCAAACTCCTTAGTTTAATAATACAGCTGCAATGTATAAAATATCAAAACGAAAGTAAAAAATTACTACTGGTACCTTTATAGTAAATTAAATATATCTCTCCATATCTAAAATCCGTCATAAAATTCGTTTCCAAAATCAGAAATGTCCACATGAAAGAACCAAACCAAATACGAATCGTATCAAGACCTGAGGCTGACCGGGACGTTATAGAGTTTGAGAAATTTCCTCTTTTTCTGTCTTTCTCTTTTTCTCTCTCATGTCCCTCCTCCGCCTCACTCTCTCCCTCTCTTGCCTGCCAGGAACGATATCTCTCGCGAAATACTAATTCAATAACGTTCCCCGCGGCACCGTTCGAAATCAGTTTAGTCGTCGGGGCGAGTTCGAAATTGCGTTGCTTACAGAGAAAAAAAAGGGAAAAAGTGTGTGAGAGTCGGTGTGGGAAGAGGCACGAGAGGATGCTGGGTTCAGAAAAGAAAGGGGAGTCAGTCAGTACCTAAGGGTGAAATGGCGGAAGTGTAGAGAGGGATCGCCAGGAGTTCCCACTTGCCAGTATTCCCACTGAGTATGCAGCTGACGTACAGGAAGCTCCGTGAAATGAATCATTTTATTTCACGGAAGGAAGGACACGTCGGTCACAGTAGATCTTGTAGAGGTAGGAGGACGTACGTCGGATACGAACACCTGCCCCACCTACCAACGCTATCTTTACCTAACCACCTCCCCCGAACTACCCTCACCGTCAAGCGTGTCTTGATGACGTTTACGAGGAAGGGGTCGTCTTGATTTGAAATTGTTCTGAGAGTGTCACTTCTGACTGAACAAGAAACTAATATGGGAAAGTGATAGGGAGCAACGTAGATAAGGTATATAAATAAGATAAAATGAAGATAGCAAAGTCATCGTCAAAGAAAATAATGAACAAATGGACAATCATTCAATTTCCTTTGACCTTATACCCAAATCATGCATATCAGGGAGGAATTGAATAACATTGTCAAAATGAAATAGTTAACGAGCTATAAAGTAACGATACATCTTTATCAGTATTAATTTTATCAAATGAACTATTTCCAAAATATTCAAGTTAATATTATCAGGTATGCGTCTAAGTTAAATATTGCGAATAATTTAAATTCCCCCGAATTCTTTCTTAGTTGAAGCTCGAAGTTTCATGGCAAAGTTCATATTGTCCTATTTCAGGTATTATCTCAAGATAATTAATTGAAAGTAATCAGTATTTCGGTGTAAGTTTCAAAGAGCTATTCAAAGATATCTCATATCGTACTCTTGACTTTTCTTTACCATCCTATCACGGAGAGAAATTTGTGGCAGTCTCTCTTACAAAAATACTGTAATCATTGGCATATGATATAGTAGGCTTGACTTTTTTAAGAAGGATAATAATCGTCGTCTGCAACATGGTAATAAACACATTTACACTGTATGATTGAATATTTCAATTAGTCTAACAATTAGTTATTTTCCATGATAATTTCTGCTGGTTGTCATATTTTCTTTAAAAGACGATTCTACGGCGATGTAAACCTTTCAACTCAGTGTATATTTAATTTCTAATTATGACTTTCATAACTTTATGGGATCAAACCATTATATAAAGAAATAGACTAGAAAAATAATTATATATATATATATCTATAAACATCTATAAAAGAACATAGAAAATACCGCAAGAAACAATCCTGTATCAACTACCT
>JAYRCB010000390.1:73156-89705 GCA_036026315.1 Trachelus stipa
TCTCTGTCTCTCTGTCTCTCTGTCTCTCTGTCTCTCTGTCTCTCTGTCTCTCTGTCTCTCTGTCTCTCTGTCTCTCTCTCTGTCTCTCTCTCTGTCTCTCTCGACCATCGCCAAAGCACCATTGACGCCAGTTCACTGCCTGCCCACACAGATTTATGGCTGTGTACGTTGCTGCTCGTATATTCGCCGCACATTTTGACGTATCGCGTACATTAGGGAAATTCTAATTACCTACCCTTGCCGGACGATGCCTTTGCAAAGGAAACATGTTGCGACCGAAGCGCTGCCAATAGTTCAGTACTCGTGAATAGTGATGTCCTTTCAATTGCTTTGATAATCTTGTATACCCAGAAAGACGATTTTCATTTTGGTTATATCGTTAATAATTCATTCCACTATCTTCTCTATTAGTAGCAAATCTATTCCCTCCTAAGGGACTGCATCGCTTGCGTGAAAATGCTCGCACGCATGATAAATATACATAGGAATGTCTCTTTGACGCTGAATCCTTTTTGATTTAAAATACTTAACACGCGGGCTTACTTCACAATGGAGAGGCTGCGCAAAGCTTTAAAGAGAGTGAAGGACGTTACGGGTCTCGCTGTTGAATCTGTATGAGAGAGACGGATAGAGAGTGGGGAATTGAAATACGTATTAATCGATCTTCGTACCGTTTCTCCCGCATGGCTTTTATGTACGTGTAGGTATGTGATCGTCTCACTGAAAGCTAGGGCTGCCCGGCTTTAATAATTTTATAAGATAGTCCCGAAGTAAAGACTCAGGGGTCAGACCCTTCGATTTTCCGAAACCTCTGGGTCTCCAGGACTTGGCGAAACGATAAAACTATGGACCATACTTACTGACTCATCGACTTCTCGCTGGTGCCTACCAGCAAGGACGTTTATCCTGTAACGCTCTGAGAATCTCGTGCATTTTCCCAAAAGTACCATTAGCGGTCGGCAAACTGCTTTGGATTATTGACGAGCCATTTCGAGGGCACGGAACTTGGACGATCACGATAATAGTTCGGCAAAGTGTTGCTATTTCTGGATACCGTCCGTTAAGAGGGTTGCTATCCTTTATGGTACAATAATCCAAAATTTTATATGACAATTTATGCCGAAATTTTCGAAGCTCGAGCATATTCGGTACCCGTACATAAAATTACACGTATTGTATGATTCAATTTAATTCTGCTTACAACAAGAAGCACCATTTTACTTTCCAGACCTTACATTCATACGTGAGTATGCATAGTCAGCTGTATTATCCACGCGATAAACGAAGGTGTATTATGAATGGATTACAGAATGTTTTGTAATGATGCACAATGGTCGCGGCGCACCTGCATGGAGATGTATCGTCGGTGCATAGATACGCTCTCATGTAAATTCATGCAACCCTCGAGTGTCCAACTTAAGCGCATTCCGTATCCAGGGAGGCATTAAATATCCTCTGGGAAATAAAGAAGAAGCGAGAAAACGTTCGCGAACTTTGGCTAATTTAACCGGAACGAATAACGAGAGGAGTGAGAGTAACAAAAAGAGACATGAGAAAATTAAAGAAAAAAGACAAAAAACATGAAATGAAAACGAGAAAGGAAACGTCTAGTTTTAATGCGGTCATAAGGGGCGAGTAAAGAAAGATCCCTTTGTACGTGAGTCGAATAATGACTCTTGTACATTCGATATTAAACTAGCCGAAGGGAAGGTACTCTGTATTATTTGCGCGAAGAATAAAAAAAACAAAGAGAAATTCTAAATGAACGATAACGCTTTTAATATTTCCTTTAAGCAGCTGCCAAAACCACAGGCAAATATGAGAAAGGTCCTTCTTTGTAAGAAAACAAATTTATTTACGAATATCCACACGAATGTAATTACACAATATTTTACAAATGATCCGAACACTTACTTTACTCAATGGCGACTTCACGGTTGGAAAAAAGCAACAGGGGTGGTTGGCAGTACTTTTATCAGGTAGGTACCTTCTTAGTTTACTGTCCGGAGAAAATTGAATCGTTCTTAAAGGCAGTAGAAATAGTTTTAAAACCTACTAAAAGGTACGGGACGGCAGAAATCGACCTTTGAACCCTTAAAGAACGGTATAATGGAATGGACGTTGAAACATTGCCAAAGGGAGAAGCGTAGACGCGACAATACGGTTACTCACACTGATCACGTAGCTAAAAAATGTCTTTTCCGTTCGTGGAATCCCATATATTCTCCAACCATTATTAATATGCACTTACGGACTTCCCTGTAAACAATGATATTTCCAGCTTATTAATACGAGACAATCGTTTCTATTATCTCCGCTCCACTGCCGAGTAAGGCAAGCCAGTATCTCTTTGAAACAGACACTTCCACAATACTACCCTTACCACCTACTATAACTTGTACAATTGACGTTGGATACCAACCTCACCATTGTTTGTCAAAATACAATTAAATTTTCCTCAGCGATACTTTCAATATCAATTTCGATTCATTTGTAACATGGATTTAGTTTATTAATTATTATGAGCTTCTGTTTTATGCATACGTTTGATAACATTATCATAGGTGAATTAGCATTGCTATTTGATATTTAGGATACTGGATAAGTTTCTGTAGGGATTAAAATTACTCTGTCATTTTTTTATAATCTAATATGCTTTTACAGTTGGTTCTAGTATTTATTCAGGATCCTATGTGCACGAGGATCCCATGATCCATTAAGAGATCACTGTGAATGCTGAATCCATCATGCTCATTCCTAAGTGCTAAACTCCTTTAACTGTATGCACCATGATGAGAGTCACGCGAGCCACGCGAGGATAAAGGACTTCTAGGGAAAAATTAGCATAATCGCCATTACGTCGGAAGAGCTTATCAGGATTCGCGAGAAAACTTTTCAACGGATGCAGCGCGAACTGTCTATACTCGTTTTGAAATACTGACCTACTTAGGAAAAGGTCCGGATCCCGTGGAGGAAAAAGTCAATCCAAGAAGGACCCTTCATCTGAAATTATGGCACTCACACGATAATCGGGACTTGGACTATGATTAGCACATATGCAGAATCACGTGCGGGCATTTCAATGCCGATTCTCTTCGCAGATATCTATTTTTCTTTTTCTTCCTTTTTCTTGTAGTTTTACATCCTTATGAAGTCCCACGAAAAGGGTGGAGTGCGTGAAGCGTAATGCGAAATATGATATTTTTCTCTCTGGAACTTAGCCAGATTATGAGAATTATACGACGAGCAGAAGGATTTAATCCGTATGAAACACGACGGCAGCAGGGATTAGTCAACGCAGAGAAATTCAATGCTTGCTACGAATGAGTAAGGCCGGAGACAGAAAGTCCTGCACAGGACTTGATTAATTTAAAAATCGAAATTGCGATGGTTTCGCTGTAAAGTATGTATAATCTTTCCACGTTGACGCCACGGCGGAAGTGCATTTTCAGATATGTGTTGTAACTTTTGTAAATAGAAGCTAGAACTCGGTCACTTTTTTTTTCAATCGTCTCTACCGTAGTGGAAATATCCTTTCGTAATACTGGAGCCTGTCTACGTGCCCGCTACGACAGTATAGACCTCGCTAGGACCTTCCTGGGACCTGGGTCATCATAATGACATTTCTACTAGAGTACAACATACACTTAATCGTTTCGGTATTCACTAAAAATCTCATTAGCGACAGTTTCCTTGCGTGCTTAATCGCTTAATACAACATAGTGATGGGTTTAATTTGTCAGAGAGTTTATGTGTCTAAAAGAATTTGTACCGATGACAGATGAGAGAGGTCTCTCTGAGAATGATACTTGCGATTTGAAATTACAAAAATTTTAAAGGACATCGTACCGCCTGAGAAATGACTGAGTGATGCTTTTACGTCGAGTTATATTCGAGAAAATCTCGCCGTTCTATGAAACGAGTGTAACGAACTCAATTAAAATTAAGTGCCACTCGAAAGAGTAAACGGCGATTCTTTGATAATCGAAAGAATTTCAAAGACGAGTTCTCCTCCAGTAATGAAAATTGATGTGGGAACGTGTAAATATGCGAAGCAAGATGGTTCAAGAACCAGGCTGCTGCGACTTCTGGAATTACAAATACTTTATGAATTTGAAACGTCACGACGAACGTAACTACGCTTGCCAAAAGATTCACGATAATAGAAGGATGGGTAAGAGAAATAGTTGAAGTAAAAATGTGTTATCCGATTTTCCCAAATTTTACTCTATAATTTTTAACGAGTCGAGAACCCCTTGGTGGCTTTGGTATCTAAATTTCTTAATTGGATTTATGAAATTTAGCAGTTACGTGATACTGACCTCTCAATCTTTAAAGTTGTACATCTAAAATGATTCTAGAAAAGATAACTTCTCAGTGCATTCTACTGAGATTTTTTTTTTCTGTGTTAGAAAAATTATCTGTGCGCTATAGCAATATGAAGAATCTCAAAGGATATTATTATCTAGCTACTTATTAGAGGTAGAGTTTGAAAGCACATGGACGCTGGACGGTGTAGATTCGTGATAATAGTAGGTATCTACGTTGAGCATTGTAAGTACTGAATGCGTCCTCTACTATGCCAGACAGCGAGCCAATCATTTCGGCTTTGTTAAACCGAAATACGAACCCATTTATAGAGAATCTATACATTACGGCTTACCAAACAATAATTCCCTAAGCTTTCCTCGCTCTCAATCATCCTGCGACCCGCGTCCTTATATAGTTACACCAGGATCCCGGAGGACGGTACTCTGGCTTGCGAGTAAGTCAGCGCTCTGTGAAACTTAATTACTGTAACGATTACTGGTTCGAGATTTATCGCTTCCTAACTGGAAGTTAATCCGACACTTCGGACCTCAGAACAAGGCAAGCTAGATATGAGTCTTCTTCCAATATCCAATGAAATTGGAATAGTCAGGTTGAACACTCGACATCGTTTCGCAATATGAAGAAAAGGGAATACGGTTTATGTATATAGCATTTAATATACTATAGTATAAGAAACTTCAATCCCAACGTCTACTCGCAATACAATGCGTATAACATTCCTGTTATAAAATTAGACTTTTTCTTTTTTCTCGTTTCTTCTTCATTACCCGAGGCAGCCATAAGCTCGTCCCTGCCTGTGAAATATTCCAGTGAACTTGATGACAAAATCCTATGCTGAAAAGTGATATTTGTGAGTCGAAAGTTCTTTTAGTTAGTTAAGAATACGGTCAACGAACCATTTGGAGCAACTTTATTAAGCTTTGCAACGGGCCCCTAATGAATGTTCGTGAGACATGAATTTCTTTAAATAAACCCTCGGAAAGTCTAAACTAATTTTTCGATTGTTTCTTTGTAGAATCAACATTAAAATTAAAGATTCGGATTCCACAAAGAAATTAGGACCCTGCCCAAATTTGTTGGTTTGAAATTAAATTATTCAGAAAAGAAAACATACTTTTTATTTAGATCACCAGTTTACTCTTAAGCATACATAAATTTGCATTCTTTTATAGCTTATTTTTTACAAAAAGAATCAAATGTTTGGCCTCTATCTTTTAGACTGTTCTGAGTTCTGGTATAATTCAACACGGCTCGAGAATTAAGCAGATCAAAACTGAGTTAGAACTGGGTCGGCAGCACGTATTGCTCAAGCCGGCTCTGTTCAATATCCTTGTGCAGGGCAATGTTTGTTTTTGTGAGAGTCCATAGTTTTGTTTGTTGGTCCATGTTGTCCAAATATTTATGGTTGCATGGAGACTCGCAAGCTTTGTTTGTATCCCATGAGGCTTGTACCGAGCTGTCGCCGATACAAAACCCCTTATTATATAGAACATCCGTTATTTCATATCTCACAGATTTTATTTGAAAGCATTTCCTACGTTCCATGCTCCAGATATTTTGAAATTCGACAAATTTATGAAATCCCAATCTTATATTGTATAAAACATTTGTTTATGCTCATGCTCCATATAAAACTAGATGTTACACCTAGATTTTCTAAATATTATTCTGATTGCTCGATGATAACGAGCTTAATATAATAATACTTTAAACAAAACAATAATCGAATGACAATCCCGACGTATGCATATGTATATAAACAAGAACGATATGTTCACAATGCTTCACAGTATAAATTAATAATTATCGGTATATGTAATATCAGACTGGCTGTACTGTTTCCGTTATTTACCATTCAATAAAAGTCATTGTTTAACAACCCATTCACGATGTAATAAAAGCAATTAAAAAATGTTGTGTATACAGCTCACACGAGCCGTGGGAAAACTGAACGTGGACAGAGATTATTCTAACGACGAACGATAACTTCTGCGCTTCTGGAAAATTAGTTGCATGCAGTTGTTCCGTGGCGCATTTCGTGTCGGTAGTAGCCAAAATACTATGCACTGCAAAGTGTGCAGCTATATCACCGGATAATTGTTAGCGTATACAGGGCGCTTCGGACGGATTGCCTGCCGTGCAAAGTTTCACGGCGACGTTATTTTGCAGAGCGTGTAATGTTGAAATCCTTAAGGACAACATCACGTCGTGCAGAAACATTCTTCAATAAAAAAAAAATAAACTGTTCCGTATACGCTCTCGATAGCCGGCGTATTCTGAAATACCTTAAAATCGTTACATTCATCCAACACTAGTAGTACGTGTTCAAAGTAAAAAAGACCGTTAAAAACAAATGGTCACAGAGTATATTGCGTTTCGCAAGCACAGCATAAACGCTTTACTTACGCAGCACCGGAATGGGTTAACCGCGCAGGACATGCTTAAAAGATATTGACGTCATAGTACCACACACAGTATTACAATGAGGTCTTGTGAATTATGCAACAGAAAAACAAGATCGACGTCCCCTGGTACTTTACAACTATCGTAAAACTTGTGTTCCACAAGACGCTACTTTAAGCCGCATCAGTCCTCAGAACCCGAAGTTTCTCTCTTCTGCTTGTTGCAAAATCTCTCTAAGGATGCCTACGAAGCGAGCGTTATAAGAATAAAAAGAAAGAGAAAAAACAAACAAAAAAATTATAAACATCCTCTCGTAATGCCTTTTCAGAAACTGCTAGGAATTCATGGAAACCTACGAGATCCAACGTGGAGTCTAGAGTGGCGCACACCGTGGAACGTAGGCACGACGTCGCGGCACACTTAATGGAAGAGAAGATCGGGAAATAATGATTCTCGAGAAAAATATAAATGGCAAATGGAGGGCTTGGGGCTTGGTAGTATACGCAAAGAGCGTCAGGTAGTCCTGGTAGCTGGAAAATGCTAAGCTACATTCCTGGGACGCCCGGTATGCCGGCGGTATTGCACGAAATTGCCGCACTCTGTCCGTGTCATTCCCCAGCTACTCCTCTCTCTGCTCTGGCTTCGCTTTACTCGATGCCTCTCCTCTCGCTCTATCTCCCTCTCTCAATCTCTTACTCACTGTATCCCTCTCTTACTTGCTCTCGTTACTCGCTTCTTCTCTCAGCCCTTTTCGTTCTTCTAGTTTCTCTCCGTATCAACATAGGTATATACTTGCCACCCGGTATATTCGCGTACCCTTTCCTACTTTCGGAGAAAGAGCGCACTGTGCCTCTTTCCTCCGCGACTGGAAGGTTGGAGGGTTAAGGCTTGAGAGACTGGAAGGAAGAGCGTCCGCGGATCCACTTCTACGGTAGGTACCTACCTACCCACCTACCTTACCTAGCTACCTATACCTATCTACTTCTGAGATTGCCACGGCGAACTGAGAGTTTCGTCTGGCTGTGTTTCAGATTCGCGATATCCGTGTCTCTATCGAGCTAAATTGAATTTATACCGATGGACTCAGAGTACGCGTCGATATATATAGAGCATCCATGCGATTCCGAATATAGTATACCCATTCCTTACGATAGTTACCAATCGGAAATACTCTGAAGGCTTCCAGTATCGAACTTTACTACTCGCACAGAGACGGATCTTTCTCTTAGCGGTTATTATTTCTTTCTGCTGAATATCTTTCGGATTCGATTTCGCAAAATTTCAACCGACATTACTCTGAGAATCTCGAGTTCAGCATCTCTATGCTGATATCCGCGTAGCGCAATACGTCTTTGGAATTCTCGCATTGTTCTTACTTTAATAGCGATGCACGATATCCTTCCACGATACGATATTCCCAATTGAAAAGCGCCGACTCGCTCGTCCTTGGTTATCGCCCGTTTATCACGCTGGTGTCTGCCCACGAAATTTATTTACCTACTACCATCCTTTACATACGACACAGCCGATACGATGCGATCAGTGTTATTTTGATCGACTCCACTTTATCGCTTTTTATACCCTATATAGTTTTCGGTGGATTCCATTGTCAATTCTTCATTCGGAAAAGTGATAGGTGCAAGAAATATTATTGGCAATTCCCTTATCTTTTATACCTCTCTACATACAATTATGTCAGTGAAATCAAATCCTGGAATATAATTACGCAACACAAAGACCATTTCATTATATGGAAATTTACAATAAGCGCCAATTTTCTCTTTATAATCATGATCAAAGAAGGATGCTGTGATAGCGATTTAACAACAGTAAATTTTTCTTTTTTCGAACTGACATGTTTCTGTAATGGCTCTGTGAAGTTAATAGCACGGTACCATGTTCGACCGACAGACGTGAAGAGGTAATAAAACAGTTCGAAAGTCATGGTAGTCAAATGAACTACAACAAATTCCTATATGCTTTTTTTGTACGTCTCTTTCGTTTCAGTAATAGTGAAATTCTTCAATGCCCATGGTCCCACGGATTTCTATAACACAGGTTGAAACATATTACTGGCCCATTTGGTAGTAGATGTCGTTAAATTGCACCACTGATTTATAGAACAAAATGGTGCCTGCCAACTGGACCTCTAACTGCAATGATTATGGCCTCTAGATTTTCACTGAGCCCTTTGTCAAATCCCCATTTCATTCACGCGGAAATTGGAATAGTTTTCACGAGAATATATTTGGTCTTATGCATGTGCAATAAAGTCTGTGAACACCAACCCTTTTACATTATGTATTTTAAACCGCAAACAAACGTTAATGACTGTTTTGCCAAATTATTGGTAATTGCTTGTTTCCACCAGCAGCATATCTATGTATATACACGCATATCGCTTGACTGCAGTTGCAGTCAAATATAGGCGTTATACGTACAACGTGTATCAATATATCCGTGGAACAGTGTTTTATTCGGATTGCCTTTCATTTCATATAAACCACTATAACCCAGTGAGGTACATCAATAGTGCCAATGGAAAATCAAATCGACGAAGAATAATAACCAAGTAGTGGATATAAACCCAATAGAAAGATTCATAGTAAATAAATAGTTCGAGTGTATACCTATAGATTTTAATGTTAGAACAAAATAATTTTCTTCTGTATACATGTTACAGTTAAAACCCGTTTTCCCTAGTGAAAACTGGTTCTAATTAGCTGCTTTCGTTAAAACTTGTTTAAAGCATATTTTCGGGTTACAGTCATTCTTCGAAAGTGGATTCTTTGAAAAAAAATGTGTTTCAAGGCAGTCGACTGCGCTTAATGACGATTTTTATGAACTAAAACACACGAGATAAAGAAATTCGATTAATCATAAAATATGCCTTTCAATGTTTGCGATCTCGTTTCATCTTCGATAAATATTATTTTGTCTGAATTCAATATTTTTTTTTACATTTCCATCAATACTACCCTTAAAAAGTATAGTTTATTGTGGCCCAATTCAGACGTCGAGCGATTTTAATCAGTACTGTAACTAGTGAAAACGAGCATTAACTGAAAAATGTTTAGTTATTACTAGCTTTCACCAACATTCATTCATAAATACTAGTTTTTTTCTAGAGAAAACTAGTATTAGCGAAAGCATTTAGTTAGAATTTTATTATTTATCCAAGTTAGTTATTATTTATCTAAATTCTGGAATATCCTGGTATTCCTTGGTCATTCGTTTTCGCCATTTTTCGTGCTTTCGGATAATATGATACCGAAAGAGTTCGCCCTACCTCGGGGACATAAAGTCCCACATACTTCAGAGCATCCCCACCGAGCAAATAATAAACCACGAAAGGTCTTTCTTTAGCTAGAAAAGCGTTTGATGCTTGCCCCGAGGTCCACGAACCTACAGTCTCTTGCTTACACAAAGTCAATTTATTTTACTTGACGAGCAAGCAGCACAACGCTCTATAACATAGAACGGCGAGAAATGAGAATAGCGCTATTCAAAAAGACTCATTCATTCATTTTCAGAATTCATTGACTTAGCCAGGAATACTTGGAATTATCAGACATATAGAATAGGGTGGATTAAACGAACATACAAAGAATCGAATGCAGACGAAAAAAGATTAAATGACGTAAAGCTAAAGTAAAGTACCGGAGTTCAAAGTCCGCCGAAGTTGGTCAATGAGTTTGGCAGTGACAATTCTCTTCCTTTTCTTTGCGATTCTATGCAATTCCATCTATCCAGTCCACCCCCATCTCTCAAGGAAAAATTTCCATTCGGCCACGGGCAAATTCGAGTTTAACACAGGTGAGCATCCGACGCTTGGAATGTTTTGTATTTGAAAAATAATGGAGACTCACGAAGTGTCTGCCGCCCTCGAGTGTAACGATAATGGCTTTGGAGTGTTGCGGCTCCAGAGCTGCCAAGAGAAGCACACACGTCTTCATGTGTGTATTATGTACATTTAGACACAGATATACTAATGTAAGTATACCAGCATATACTTACTATTGCGTTATATGTAGTGTATACACACAAGAGCGTGTCACAGTATAGATACCATAAGGGATGGAAGTAATATGGGTGGATCCGCTACTGAGACTACAAGGGGTTTCACCCCACGGGCGATGTAGGGCGAGTACCGCTGCTAAGAGTATGCGTGGTATGGAGTTGTTAGTTAAACAATCAGACTGCTCGCTAAATGGTTTTAGACATTATTACGCGTTCCGTCGACAAATAATAAAACATGCAAATAGTGAGGAAGGAAAGACATGGTGGTAAAGTACGTTGAGCGTACGTCAAGCGTTTCGAGTGAAATGAACTGAAAAGAAATAGAAAAAAATAAAAAAATACAGGAAGGCACTGGACGTAGCTATGAAAGGAGAAAAAGCAAATAGCCAGAGAAAAGCACAGCTTGCAGAAAAATATTGGGGTAGTTCGCACTTGTAGCGGCTGACCCTCAGAGACCTCTTTCTACTGTCGGCCAGAATGCTATGAATGTACATACGTAGCTTAGTTATACAGAAACGGCCTTACTATACGCGTACCAATACCAACTGAGGCACGTAATGGTTCTCAAGATCTGAGAGCTCGTAAGAGCTGGTAATTGGCGCTCAGAAAAAGAATTACTTCGACTAACTTCGTTATGTTGCATTTGAAATATGACAAGGAAACAATTGCGCCTGCGTGTCTAAACTGCAATTCGAAGTTTATAATATGTATAATAGTAATGGACATTGGTGTTATGAGATAATTATAACAGCTTGTTATAGTAAAATAAATATACATGCATGTATACTAATATTGCATGTATAATTGTATATGCTGTGAAATTTTGATGCTCGTCATTGATTCTCTTGTGGAAAACATTTCTTCAGTATTTTCAGTGTTTACTGTTAAAAAATGGGCATCATTCACCGTATACTTATTGTGAAATTACTTTTAAACGAAAGATATGAAACGGCTGTCTCTCCCTTTCGCGTGCTCTTTTGCCTATCCGTAAACGCTAGGGAAACATTGACGGTGCAGATTTACGCGTTCAATCAGTATTATGAGTTACTTATGAGAATAATTATTATTTTCTAGTATTAAATTCACATTTTTTAAAATATTTTTTTATTTGTTTGATGGAGTTCAACAAATTATATATGGCTATTGATTTGACTTCAGCGTAACTCTACCACACTACCTTAAGCGAATCCGAGAAGATTCAGCAAAAATTTGATTCCTACAAAGTCCAAGAGAGCCAACTAGGAGCCTGGCGATGTGTTGTAGCATCCGAAAGACGTCATGATCGGAGTACACACCCTAGAAAGTCAACTGCGCAAGACTTTCGGTGAGCGTCTTCGGGATCAGAGGATATATCGGGATTGTAAAAGCGGCACAGAACCATATATCGAGTTAGTAGAGGTAGATGTGAATCCAGCTTCCCGAAAACACCACTGCAGCTACCCAACAGCGAGAGATGTCAGGATCTATTTCTTCGGGCTCGTCAAAAGCAAACAAAGATCGCGAGCGCTTGACCGAAATCGATGTGTCCGCGAATCGGATTGGGCTAAGGCATGTATTACAGCGCATTTCTCGGGAAGGTCCCTAGTTTTAAAAAATTGTAGCATCATTTACGGCGTGACCTAACTCCAGGATAGACGTGCTCTCATATGTATTGTTTTGTCTAGTTTAACGTATCCTTGTCCACTTGAGGAACCTACATTCCAGGATAGTGTATTAGGAGTATCTGGTCGATTATGAGTGACGCTCAGGAATTATTCGGATATTGTTTTCGTCAGAAGATAAACCCATCTTTCCTGTTCGATGTACTCTTACACGTCACCCTATGCTTTCCCAATCGTTGCAGATCCGAGGATAACTAATACGGTGACAGAGAATCAGTCTCTCTCTCTCTCTTCTTTCTTTTTTTTCGGGTTTTTGCTAGAAATCGTTCAATCCACGCCTCGGGGAATCGTCTCCCTAACAAACTAATTAGACCGATGATGAACTGATTAGACTAGATTAGACTCCACGCCGAACAGACAATATCGAATGATTGCTGAAAAGATATAAAGCTTCGGTATTATATTTTTGTATTAATTTAATTCTTTGATATACGTAAATTTTATTTAGAGATGTTGCAATAGAAATGTTTTGATAACATAATGCTTCGTTATCAATTTGTCGTTATTTCATCAGATATAGTTGTATATTAGATTGAGTTACAATTAAAAAACCCAATTCGAAACTTTGTGAATGGAATTATATTACTACTCTACACACGCATGAACACAGAGATGCCACCGGAAGTTTATGATTCGTAATAATTTTGTTCCTTCTTACTCCATCAGATATGGGATTTAGAATGATAAAGACGATCGCGTGAACCAGGATGCTTATTAGCGTAGAAACTCTCGTTCTCCGACTTCGCCTGGACACTCGACTCGAGGACATTCTTATTCAGAAATTCACTATTGTGAAGCTACCCCCTACGAGCATCATTCATTTGAAGCTGCAACTCATCAGTGCCGGGAAGACGTAGCCTCGGGGTAGACGCACAGGCATTTTCTGTTTCACTACGTAGCAACGTTGCGCCTCGTTCCTCGCCTCAAAAATATTCCAATTGTATTGGACGATTTGTCGAAAGCTTCCAGAAGCCAGGAATTTTCTATAGAAAGAGAAAAAAATAACTTGTCCCTCACCCTTCGTATTTTTATCCGTCAGGATTTTTCTTCTAGAATAGAAGTTTTTTCTATTTCAGCGACTTTCTCTCCCGTCCCCTTCTTTTTCCTCGTTCTCAAATATGACACAGGCGTCGTGACAAACTTCTTCACGCGAGAATCCATAAGTCAGATATGGGTACTTATTGGAAAAGAAATGGAGTTAGAGGCTGTGTGTATAAAGTTTTCCCAGATTTCATCGTGATCTCTGACACGTTCCCACGTCTCGAATCTCCCGCCGGCGTTTATCTCTGTGTTTGTCTTTAATTATCGGAAAGGTTTTTGCTTTTCTGCCGCGACGAGATCTGTACAGTCACAATCCTATCGTTCCCCTCTGTCAGCGACGCCGATACCGACGCCGGACGTCCTGCAAAGGCAATAGCCACTGGGCTGCCGATGATCCCGATTAATCCTAAATAAAACTGCTGCAATTTATCGATGCCCAGTTTTCTCACGACGGCGAGTGAAATTGCTTGATATCGCTTCCAAGCTTCGATGGTAAATTCAAAATTGCCTCGTAGAAAACTGGCGGCTAGCCTAATCCACTCAGACGCCTCATGTAAACGACACATCACTCCGCGCCCCATCTGGCAAATCGTTAGGTAGGTTATACCAACCCGCAACTAACTTCAAACTTCACTCTCCTTGCACGATACCGCCAAGTTGTTCGCTTTGCATTTGCATTTGAACTTGTCCCAAGTTGCTGGAATAGTCCACGGGAGCTTCATCGGCAGTGGTCTAATATTATGCGCGGTTCTACGATCCTCCTTGCGAAATCGGATCGAAAATTTATTCTTGCTGCTCAACTAGATACGTCGCACGTATCGAATCTAAATATATATAGGAAAGGGTCCGAACAGGTCAATTGTACGATATATTCGTTTGAGTAAAGTCAAACTCAGGAACCCGTCGAGAGATGCAAGAAAAAGGAACTGTAAGGGTAAAATAAGAAACTTGCTCTCCAGGAATATTAACTTTGGATACGAAAGCACAGGAATGCAGTACATGTCTATCTACCACGTCCAATTACGTGAATCAATACCAATGCAACGTATCCTCAGGAATTCTCATTGCTCCTCCCTGTGCAACCTTCTACGCTCAACTAGAACTGAGCTAAAACTCAGAGAAAAAGCTGTGCAAGAGAAAGGCATGTGAAATATGTTGAAAAAAAAAAATAAAAATTCGAAACCGAGAGGAAAGTAATAATATACTATATGTATTCCTAGGTATAGTTTATGAGCGTAACCACGTGCTAGAAGCAGGCGTAATCGTGTGATGGTATGAGAAGAAGGTGGCAACTGTGGCAACCAGGAGTTTTCTAATTGTTGATGAGGAAGCAACGACAGAACCACGTAGGCAGGATTGCATAGGGAAACACGAGAAGCCAAGGGCTAGAATACCTCGGGCCATGCCTAATGAGCTTCCTGCAGCATGCACACTGCCACCATTCACGGTTCAGGCTCTAGCAGCATAGAGAAGGGATGAACTGGAGAACTCACAATCGGCACTGAGACCATTGTCTCACGGCTGGCGCTACTGCACGGATGACTGTTTTAATAACGCAGCCGTTCGGGTTGCGATTCAACTTAAAAAAATGTCTTGGAAAAGTAACTCCCACGTGAGAATATCTGGGGTTGCATCTAACGCTCGTTCTCCCCTCGCTCTTCCTTCCACCATTATGCTTCTTTATACAATATAGTATAGTAAAGTAGCTATAGCCCCGCATCTAACGTTCTGTCCTGTCTTCCAGGTCTGACACTTTCAGTGAAGCTTCTGAACGTAAATCCAAGCGATACGATTGGAAGCTTAAGGGTCGCTGAAGATAATTGAATCCACGAATCGCTTTCCTCCACTCAGTGCTTTTTGCTGAGAGTATATTCTGAGAAACCCTTGTGATAGGTACGTACTTACTATTATACCTGACTTTCCTTAATTCGTTCATTAGGTACCGTCTGTATCTTCTTCAGACATTCAATGGCGACAGTTGCTATGGTGCTTGAAATTAAATTTCGCCAAAGGCATCGTGAAATCACCTTCGTAACGACTTTGTATAGAAACAATGTCACGATTGACGTGTGTCCCGTGGCGATCAAAGCCACGTTGGAACCTAAATCAATTCGAGCGAACCAATAATTCCAGAAAACACATACGGTTTTTATTCGTACAACCAGTGCGAATACTCCGTGCGGAAATGTCAAGCCCAAAGTACCAGTGTCCATGGTAATGTACACGCGTCTGTGATCAAAGGCTCGATCGAAATGCCATGTAATCAATTTGGGAGTCTTTGTTCGATTATTTCATTGAATAAGAGTCGGTTACGATGCATCAGCGAACGTTCGATATTACACAAAGAAATAGTTCAGTGGCAGATTGCTTTACGATGATACATCTCCAGTGGTGCGATCGAGTTTTGGCTTGAATGTCAACCGTTAGAGCAAATGGATAGGGAGTGATTATTAATCCACGCAAACAGCCGCGTAACTCGTATGATGACGTACTCTACAACGTGACATACGATAGCACCTGTGTTTGACTCTGTATGTATGTGGTTTGAAAAAATGGCTGCCGCGAAATGTGAATGCTACGAACAAAGCTGTAGCCTGAGTCTGCATGTATTTCAATCCTCGCACAGTATTTGCCGGTATAACTCAGCGATTTTCGGCTGTATTCATCTAGATATCCGAAACATCTCTAGGAGTTCCATTTCCAAATCGTTTTTTCTACTTTTGCATGAGTGCATATATTGTACTTGTACTGTTGCAATGTACGCGAATTGTTCGCGCAAGGATCTGCCTGCCTGTTGAAGAATTCTCGATACACGTAGAGAATGTGTGAATTTGAGTTGGAAAAATTCTGAACGATTCCGGCACTTCGAGTTGAAAGCAGCGAGTACTGTCGATGAAGAAAGCGAAAAAAGAAAATCGTACGAGCCACGATATGCCACAATGGGCGTCGAGCAGCAGGAGTGCGATATATTAAAAAAATAAAACGCGTACACTGAGAAAAAGGTTTGGTAAACTGAAAAAAAATTGTTTTGAATTAACTAAATCCGGCGGTTACGGGTGGCGAAGTAAATATGTAGTTCAGTTGACCAAAAA
>JAYRCB010000390.1:92501-112916 GCA_036026315.1 Trachelus stipa
CATACTGCAGACACTTTCCGTGTTCCGTTATACAATTTGAACAGTGCAACTGATAAAAACGGAACGGTTCCACAGTAGACAGTAATGATGTCATTTACACAGTACTGAAAGCGTATATCGGAACACGCCGATAATGTTACAATTTTCAATTTAAGCATCCCGACAATCGCAGGTTCAAATCCCACTCACGGCATCACAAATAGTAAAATGTACATGAGTATTTTTTAAATTTTGTTTTAATCATACAATTTTGCCAATATGCCAATTACTTATTTTATGTATCTATTTAAAGAATATCAGAACAGTTTAAACGTTTTTTTTTAATCCTACATGCCCAAATGGGTAGTAAGGAAATTTCTTTTAAAAATATCTATATGATTTAGACAGGGCATGCGTTAAGATTCTGGTCGCGTGTTGTCTTATTTTTGTCGTTAGCGCCTAGGTAGAAGTAGAGAAAATTAGCCTATACGCAGTTAAGACCCATATATAATTTCTATCGGGGACGTGTGCGTAAGATGGTTTAAAAAAAAATGTTACGAAAATATCCAACGCAGATTGATTGATCCTTCTCGCCACTCAGATAGACCTGTTTATAATTACCAAAATATCTACCAAAATATATGATAGGTTTACGTGTACCTCATAGCATGATGAAAAAAATTTTTTGATACATCACATTTTGAACTTTGCTGAACGTTGTATTTAATCACGTAACTCTATCTGGGTAGTTAGTATGTGAGTTTGAAAAACTAGATATTTACTTGAGTTAAACATTTTATTATTCCTATGTATCAGGTTTTTCACGATATATAATAATTAATCGAAACTAAGTTTAGTTTATTAAAATTGTTTGCATAGTTAAAATATTGTTTTTGTTTAAGCAAATATTTATTTCGCCGCCCGCCACCGCCAGATTTAGTTGGTTAAAACTAATATTAATCGATATAACATTTTTTTCCTTGGTTTGTGAGGTGCCGATTTCTTTGACTTTACGAGTTGGCAACGTCAAGAGACTTTATAGGCTAAGAAACGCCCTGTTACTCCAATAAAAAAGCCAATAAATTTATCCATTCATTTAATATAAATCGACATCTCGCAATCAGTAAGTAGCTAATAGAGAAGCACTCTATCCATTGTAAAGTAAAGCGGATTTCGTTGCTAAGCAGATGGTAATGCAGAGAATGTGAATAACGTAATGCACCTTCATGCACTAAACCTTAAAATATAGTGTGTAAGGTATGCGTATACACATAAGCAAACACGGTAGAGGATGAACCTCAATACCTTTACACATGGCAGGAACACATGCACATTTGTACATAACCTATCTTCATACAACATTCATATAAAATTCCAGAGCCACGTAGACACTGTACAAAAAGAAATCTAACAGAGTTACCTGCACATGTCGTTTTACGAACTCATACGTTCTCAACTAAGTATGACTTGTTCACATTACCATCACTGTTGTGAAGAGCTAAAGTAATTTCATTTCTAAAATAAAGAAATATACCATTTTTGGCTTACTATACCCTTTTCTTCATAGAGACCGTATACTTGAAGCTGATTTCCAGTTGGTGCCATCTACGAGGGATGATTCTTAAACGTAATTAAGAAAGCTACCGAGTATCTTGATGATTCTACCCACGAGTTCCTACTATGCTAACAAATTCGATTGCGCATTTGAATTGGGATATTAACAATCCCAGTCCCGTAAAGCCGCACGTGTAACCAGAGAATGTAATTTTTGCTTCGATTCATCGGAGGACAATATACTTGTTGAAAGCATACTGGACGTGCTTAATAAGGCGAAGGGCATTGCGTATTGACAATATTACTATGAGAGAATTTCGCTGTGGAAAATCCAACCCTATAGCCCCAATCCTAATTTCTGCTTCCGTTCTGTACCTTATACACTGGGAAACCGGTAAACCCTCAGCATATAACATTTACTTTCGGTACATTAGAGGCCGAGGCCGGTTTTCCACGCAAGATACACTTCTGACTACTTAACCTCTATCGTTTGTAATGAGTTTACTCCCAACAATGCCGTACTCTGGTTAACTCTCTCCAGTGCACTCGCATTCGTAAAATATATCAACTCACTATGCTCACACAATTTGAAGCTGAACACGCCCATGTATAGCATACTAACTGTGTGGCGTATGCACAGATACCAACGTCCTCTTTATTATACCTACATGGGGGTAAAGGTACCACCACAATTGTCTCGATCTCGTTGGATTCGCCATCGCATTGGTGCCAGAATCCCACACAAGGGGCTAACTTTGCAGACAGTTTAAACCTCTACTATTCCTAACCCCATCCCTAAACCCAACCCACTCCTTCTACTATCCCGAATTCAAGCAGTCTCCTAGTTGACCATTCTAGGCTTTGAATAGTGAATATCTTGGCTGTAGGAAAGTTCTACCCTCTTTGTGAATTGTACAACGAATGCACAAAGACATGTATGATCATATATCGGGTGTCCTAATCATATTTTATTTCGTCATGGGTGCGATAGGTAATTTTATTTATAATAGCTATGCATATAAATATATAATTGAGTTGGTGATATATGTATGAAGTTTTTTAAGAATTCCAATTTATCGAGAACACAGAGATGAAAAGAGCATTTTAAGTAGTAAATACTGATGAAAACGTAATCACTAATCACAATAATTTATCATCCATACTTACACGATCATCAGACAGAAAACGTAGCTTTTTTACTGGCGAAGAAGCGCCTTTAGAAAATCTTGTTTAACAAGATTGATAATTACTTCCAGTGCATTGAAAGGTATGGTAAACAAGAAAGTAGTATGGTTATGATCGAAGCGATGGAGGTAACGGTCGAGGGCTAATTCTAAAGGGGTAGGAAGCATAAGAGGTGTACGGTGTAGAAGTGGAGGATGTGATGGCAGATGAGAAGAAGGGTAGGAGAAGTATGGTAAAGGGCAGAGAATAGGTAGCCCTGTATATCCAAGACTAATTAATCAACCTCCGAAAACAGCTTGACAGGAGCCACCCTACTTAAAGCTACTCCGAAACTGCGATAAACGCCCTATATTCATAAATATAACCTTGTTGTCTGCTTTGTCACCCAGAACGCACGTTAGTAATTCATTATCGACAGTGGCGGGAAAAGCGAATTGATATACTACGGAGAGTATCACATCTCCATTGGGATCACTTGAAGCTGCGACTCTCAACAAGTGTCGCTCAGTGGATGTGAGCAACAAGAGATTAATTCACTCGTGATACGTGGGTGATTTGTAGCTCGTATTTTTCTATCGACATTTTTTAAGATTTAAACTCATACCGTAGTCACAGTATACCTGTATTAGAGTCCCATGACCATAGAGTATAAGGAAAGTCGCAATAAATCGTAGGGACATTTGGCGATTTTGAAAAAAATAAGAAATACTTTATCGATAGCCAGTGTCATATTGATGGTTTCGCATATAGGCTCGACTGGTCAACGTGCCAAATCGAATTTCTTGTTGAAAGCACCGGTACATCATGCACCCTATAGAGGATGAAATCACACAAAAAATGACGCATACGCCATATAATAACCGATAAAAGCGATGCCCTTTGCGCGATAATGTTCGATCGGACCGTAAAACTGATAAATTAGAACGACTTTGTGGTAAAGTCGCCTCGGTATAATCATCATAGATAGTAATATCAACCCTTATAATCTCCACCATTTACAGCGGCCTTTCGAATTTCTGAACAAGTTCCTGTCTATAATTAAATAACGGCGATCCTATACTGACGAAACACAAACAATCCTTTCGCATTATGAACCATATTATAAACCGTATTATTAACGATACGCACTGTCAGCGTGCGCAACACATACAGTCAGGCTAGAAAGTAACGATAAAGTTTTATAACGACCACACACTTTTCCAAGTTATAACTTTAACCCAACAACGATGGGGATTACAAAATTTCCAACGAGCTGTTGCAACCCCTGACGCCATACGAATCTTAAGCCTGTAACAGGCTCTGTCGTGCTTTAACGTTTACTACGGATGTAAAGCTATGGCAGAATTTTGATAGCCATGGTACATAGGTTGATACCTATAGCCATCAAGATACCTATAGTGTATTTGTGTCAGGCTAAAGGTAATAGGTCGAGGGATATATCCTGGAACGTAACTCAGCATCAGCTAGCCGCCGGTACGAAGCTGAGCTAACCCCCCGCATTTCCGTAATCCTAGCCAACACGTTCGCTGGACCCCCATACATCTAACTACGTCGGATGCGTTTCACTTGGCAGTTACTTTGAGGTCGAACCCGTCCCACTGTCCATCCGAATAATTGGCCATCTTAATCGCGGTAATTCTCACGTATCAAGAACACTAAATCTAGAGAAAGGATAACCCCGTAGGAGAGACTGGCCAACGCTCCGCAGGATGGCAATATAAGCTTCGATTCGACGAATTACAAGACGGCAATTGCGCCAAGCTTAATCTCTGCGCAAAATACTGGCGACTGTTGCTGTCTGGTCGAAAGCTCTAAACTTCCTGAGTTAATTACTTGGGTAAACACAATCACCTAAGGAAGGCCCTTTCCCGGTAGTGGAGCAATCGTACATTGTATAGATATACATACTATACACGTACGCGTATATAATGGATAAATACATAATATATATCCAGTGACGAAACGAAATCCAAAACTGTCTTTAACGTCTGAAAACTCTTTCCGACCAGAATCGAAAGTCTCTAAGAAGAACTGATTCAAAAGCCTGAAGTTATTCCGTGCGAGTAATACGGTTTTGCATTTAAATTGAAACGGTTGTCGCTAGCCGAGCGCTGTCTATACTCGTAGATATTTCACGGGCGAAGATGGCTGTTATTCTGAAAACAACAAAAAAGATAAAGCAAGCGACGACTTTTTAAAATATGCCAATCTGACGCTACGACAAACTAAGAACTTCGAGCTAGAAGCAAATCGTCTTACGATTTTCCACACTTACAAAGTTGAAGCATCTCAAGTACTTACACGATAAGTCGCGTATCTGACCTGTCGTCAACAACACCTCCTTAATAGTACATTATCAAAACCTTCGTGGTAAGTCCTGTCACTTTTCAAACCTAGTAACTTTCTTTAACACCCATTATGTTCGGTGGTATATGTATAGAAACCATGAAGCTGTCAGGATTATTTTATCTTATGGATTGATCAGTTTAGATTATGGCAAAGAATCTAATTACTCCTTGTTACGATTTGACTTTATTTATTGTCGTCTGTGGTTAATAAATATGTAGAAATTCCATCACGAATTGCGTTAAGGGGGTCCTCCACTTTCGGACAGAAATGATAATGAGAAACGGTTTCTTGCGCTTTATTGATACATTCCCTGACTTTTGAAATATTATTTTTATAAAAAATTATTTTCACACCCCCGACTTTGATGCGTCTTTGATCGTGCGTCTGCAATAACGTCATCATCGAGTTTGTGGTAAGACTTCGAGTATTTAGGTTACATGTAACAAAATAAATGAAATATGTTTTTAATCGTCATTACGTTGGCTAGGTTTAGACACAAGTTTTTTGACAATTTTTCAAATCTCTCAAAATGGCAAGCTTTTTTACGAGAAAAATTTTTTGACCGTGTTTTTTGAGATTATAGGGTCTTTAAAAGTTAAACAAAAAACATTTCCAAAAAAGCCTGTGTCCTGACCTAGCGGCATGTTTGCTGAATAATTTAAAAAAAATGGAACAGATATCTCGAATACTTCTAGTCGAAGGCTTACCAAAATTTAAAAAAAAAAACGACTTTTGGGAAAACACGTTTAAATATATATGACAAAATAAAACGTACATACTACAAAGGCGCGTGGAAGAACAGCGAGTGGCCGTAATGGGCGATCAACCACTCGTTAACGAAAGTGTATTTTTTGAATTTCTTCAAAGGGTACATTTCTAATGACTTCTAAATTCGAAATATGGAATAAATAAAAATCAATTTTTCAAAACCACGAACGTGGAAGACCCCTTAAAAATTGAATATGAAATTGAGTATGAAAAAAGTTTATACTAAAAGTTTTATTATTTATTAAAAAAACAGGTGGAAGGTGGTAGTGCCACAGGTTCACTCTGGTATCCGGTAGTCTCCTATTTTACTTGCTATGCCACTGCTTCTCATGCTGATATTCCCTGCATAATTATTATTGTACTCTCTGCCAGAACCTCTTATCGACCAAGCCAAGTAGCATGTCTCGAATACCTGATGTATTCTGATGCCAGCCTGAAGTTTCTCCAGGCAGTTTTTACAGTAAATAATCGTGGGCTTGATGTGAGAGTAGCTCAGAAAAAGTATAGAATAACTGCCCGAAAATCAAAAGATGTTGGATTCTTTCTTGATACAACAGAATTTATAAGCAGTTGACTAATTATTATTTCAAACATCAGGGCCAACAGTAGAACTTACAGATCAGACTGTTCTGTCGAGTTTCTTATAAACTATAATTCGAATGATGAAATGAGTAATTCAAAATCGTGGATTAAAGTATGAGACATTAACTTTTCGGATATCCGGAAATGCCCTACATTGATACCAGTCGTGTTATACGTTTGAAAATATTACTGTGCAATTTACACGCAAAAGTTGATTCCTCGTGTAAATATTAATCAGATTCGTCGGTGGTTCGTTCAGAATTTTAAATACAAACATACGATATTAACATTTTTAATTTTTGCGCATGAATAATATTAAAATCGGAAATTTTGAATATCTGTAAATATTATAGTTTCATGTATTTCTAATGAGATTGTACCTAAAAATCGAAAGTACACAAGACTCAAAGTAACTCGAAAATCGTCGCGACGCTGTTACAAACTTGAAGATCTTTCAACATCAAGTAAAGCCAAAATGCTTAAACTAATCGTGCTGAGGGATTCATGGAAATAGTAAGAGGTACCGGGAAGATGCCAGGAACAGTGACGGCCGCCATTCTCGTCGTTCTGCTTCCACGCTCCTTATGTCATCCCCATCCTCATTATAGTCAGTTTCGGATGAAGTTTTCCTCCCCTCAATACAAGTATGACATATACCTATATCTATATGTACATACACAGGTAAGTATACGACCCTTATAACAACAATGGAAAGTTGTGGAGAAGTTCAGTTGCGTTTTACGCCAGTGGCTGAAAATAATTAGAACGCCGGCCGGCGTCGCGAGAAGGGAACGTTCACACGCTTATAACTAGTATAGCCCGTACTTAAGGGCGGAGGGTGGATTTTATTATCGTAAGTCCGAAAGCTCAATTTAACACGTTCCACCTTATCTGGCTTAATGAGAGACCTCTAGTAGGGGCGTTTCTCCTGCGAGCATGATTATATATGTACCTTCTCATGTTCTTCTTCTTCTTCTTCTTCTTATGCTTTATTCCTTCACCTTCTTTTATTCCAATCAAAATTATTCTCACCAGTAAGCGCAGCTTCTCGTATCTCTATTCTATTTCGCATAAGAATTGAAATTTAAATTATATTCCATATCAGTTTTCATTTGATTTTATAGATCCAACTTTTCTCCCAATTAATCATTTAAACTTCGCGTTACGGACATTCAGCGTTGAAACGCTTTAAAGTTGAGCGGATATGGGTTATGTGATGGGGATTTAGGTATGGAAGTAGGGGTTGAGTATATTATGAGATATTCTCAACGGGGGTTGCTTGACGGTCCATTTCAGTTACGGGGGCGAGATGGCCTCCTGATAGAGGAAACATGTTGCAGTTCACCACCGCGCATACGAAGTATCCTCTTTACGCTTTCTCTCACGCATCCAAAGTTCCAAAGCTGAGAATATAAGTGCGATGAAAGCTGACAAATCAAGAGTAGCTGGTCTTTTATATATTGTAGTGCCTTCCATTCTCACAGATGGCGCTGCTACAAAAGGGTTCAGCAAACTTTAACAAACGAACCCTTGCCACAGCTTTAACCTGACTGTATTCAAAATTTTAGCAGCATATAGATCTATCGTTGCCGTATAGTTGAATGGTACGAGTATAAAGTTAACCCTTAAAAAAATTCAAAGTGTAAAGAGATACGTTCACTTTGATCTCTTTTTCCAGTATTTATATGGAAATTTATCGGGCAATTCTTGTATCCTGTCCATGCGTATGTTTCACGTAACACTTATCTATATATTCAGAATGGACGCCATAGATAAAAGTAGTACAAAACATTGGAGGAAATCGCTTGCAAATAAATATCTTGAAAATTGCATGTACACGCGCGTACGTGGTTTATGTGAAATAGTATACAGAAAATTCTACGTTTTGTATTCTCTGTTCGAATAAAGGGAGACTGAGTGTAAAACGTAGGTAAAAAATCCTTAAATCAATCACCTATTTCCGCTTCGCAAAAGAACTCGATCGGATATATTCGCCTGGCGGTTCCGTTCATGTCATAAGCACACATGCATTATCGAGACACGGTAAACTGAGGAATTGTGCACACATGTTGACATGTACATATATCTATATACCAATCGGATATATAAAATACAGTATACATAGATATACTTCGCAAAGTATAAGCAATTCTTGTATCGCTTGACTGAATAACTGTTATCCACCTGTCATAAACAGGTACAGCTATCGAACTACACGAGTACCTGAACGCAGTTGAGCAAAAATATTGTTTCCTTCAGTTCCATAAAATTTATCAAACGACTGTTACGACTTTGCTGGTTGGCGGTTCGTTCGTGCGAGAGAAAAATCAGTCCAACGTCTAATCCCATGAGAAACGTTCACTATTAGCACATTCCATCCCTTTCTCCCCCCCTTCTGACTCTCTCTTAATTGTAATTGTAATTTTTATTTTATGATATTTAAGCAGTTTACTGAAACTATGAGATTTTCTTGCTTACATCACTTATAAAACTTAAGATATATGTAGTTCAATTTTTTGCGTAATTTCTCATGTTTTATACAATATGTTTACCACTTTTTAAAACCTCGGCAAACAAAATATTATCATATCACAGCTTTATACTTAGGTGTATTTAAAATATAATATTTAAATTTCACCTATAACAAATAATAATATATTTACCTTTAATAATGCAATTACCAATATCAAAAACAATTTAATCTCGGTATAATATTATGACTGTATTAATGCATTTTATATAAAATTATATAAAATTCATAAATGCGTGATTAAAATTTATGTAATATACAGAACTAAACAAATCGTTTTACATGAAAAAAAAATCCATTAACGGCATCGATCATCACACATATATATTTATAAGTTGTGACGTTATTTTCGGACGTCACAAAAGTCCCGTATTAGTGACTTCCGTTTTTCAATTTCGGGACGCATTTACGCCCCTTTCCCAATAAATATCACGCAACCTGCCAGGAGCTCCAGGGACACAAGCAAATTAGGGAACACTAGGCTAATATTTTCTTGTACAAATATTTCATACGTCATGACCATATCACCGGTACCGAACCATCTGAACAACTAGGAGCCAACGAAGGAGGATAGGCAGTATTTACGCCAAGGAACGTGGAGAGCTGCCGTGTCGACCTGACGATTCCACCCTATAAGGGACCCTACCCGACAAAGAAGACGGAGGGTCACCCCAAAAGGACAGCGCCATGGACTCCACCTCACCTTTCGTTTTGTATAGCCAGTATCGACAGTCCGCAGTATTAGGACTAGTACCGAAGATGAGGAAGTCTCGAGTTCCGCGAGGCTCCTCCTGCTGGATGATCAGCGGGGCTCCAGAGTGGAGGCGCCGTCACTGGCTTGCCAAAGGAGGTAGAAACGACCAGACCTACCGAAGCCATCAGGATCCCAGTCAATATCGTCGAGGACAGGGCCGGAATCTCATCGCCACCAGAGGCCTCTGGATACCCCGAGCTACGGCAGCGAAGACAAGACTATGTTCCGCGTGGCTAGCGAGCTTACGACCAGGATGTCAAAGTATTGTGTTTAGTCCGCAAGGGGAACTTTTATTTTACGCCGTCCTTCCGAGTATCGTGTATCGTTGCTTACAGGAAGTCTCCGGCATCTACTAAATATTTTCGAAATCCGTCTCGTATCGGTAAGGCGATTGAGCCACAGATATCACTCTAGCAATATTTCGGGTGTATTATTGAGGAACAGTTCTAACGGCATGACTTTTGTAAGGGCGTAGTAATACGAGTATTATAAATCCTCCCGAGAATTTTATTGGCTATTTAAGGGTACTACTTTTAATTGTTAGTGGGGACGCGAATCCAGCCCTGCTGTGAACTTTGCGTGTACGACATTCTTTTCTGAGTTACCATCGTGATCGGGTGCGAATTTTCTCTCTGCAGTAGTTTCAATAATACCGGTAAGAATCTTGTAACGAGTCACGAAATCTTTTCCATACAGCTAACTTTTGTATCGTTGTTCTCGTTCGTGTTTTCCCAAGGCCTCCGCCTATGGATGATTTCTGTATCGCTAACGTGGAAAAAATTCCGTGTATCGCCTATATTTCTTTAGTGAACTATTATTTCTTGATTTTGTAACATTTTCTTAGCGCTAAAGTCTCGTGACCCTGAAGACCTAACAGAAAGAATCCGCGAGTTCTCGCTTCTCGAGGACGAGTGTATTGTATCGTGTTTGTCTCGCTTCCCGAGACCTCACGTATCGACGCGTGTATCCCGCTTTACGGGAGTTCACGTATCGTAGACGAAAGTTTCGAAAAGGAATTACTTTATATTTCATTTGATTTATCTAAATTATTATCGATCTTATGTCTTTGATTTTTTTCGGAATTATTATTTGTTACTTGTTGAAATTCTGAATCGTCCTAAATAAAAGGACACCTGTTATTGTTCTCTATTCCGAGGTTCTCATTTTCCTAATCAATTCCCTTACCAACACCTAGATGACCCCTGCCCCTACACCATTTCGCGAATCATCTGTGCTAGGCGGTAGCACTCGCTCCGTCCTTTCTGGAATTAATTTGCAGATTTTGTTCCGTGACGCAAAGGTGCGTCTGACGCCCAATCACTCTTTTTCGGTATCGTATTTCAGGGGGATAGAGATTTATTATTTGTCGACGGAAAATCAGCTGTTTTGCTGCGAATGGTTCGGGTAATTAACTTCGGCTGTAATTCGATAAAAATTTTCGTCTTAATATATATTCACTCCGGTTTTATATAGATATTTATAATTTATCTCTTATAGTTTTGAACTTTTATGGTAATTAGATAAACCTTGGAGCTCGCCTGATGATATTTCCTTCTTATTTACACGACAGTAACCAAGAGGGGATAAATAATTCGATTGTCCCGCTATATTATGGACATTTCTGAAATTACCTAGGAACTCAGTCGATAATCCGTTACAAAAGTCAACACTTACAAGTAATTACGAAATTTTAATTAAGGCCACAAGGATAGAATTTTTCGTTAATTTTTCTGATAAAATTCACGATAAATTTTATCGTAGAAACCAGTAATCGTGGGACATCGTTACCATTTCATTACTTATTGCTTATAACAGTTATAACGTTATAACATACGATATTTTTAGTGGCTACAAGTAAATTTTACAGTACACACGGTAAATATTGTTATTTGAAATTTATACTGCGTTCCACGGTAACATTTTCCCTGACCCAATGTAAAATTTTCTGTTGCTTGACAAACAAACAAAATTTGATTGATATAGCAAAAAATTGATTTATATTTTCTCACCATTGCAAAACGTATAGTGTTATTTGGGAGCATTGCATCAACTAAAATTATCTCATCCATTCGATTTCTACGGCAGAACCATATTCAGACTGTTCAATAAACCTACATTTATGAAATTGAATTATTATACTTTTCGAATACTTATTTCTAATTCTCTGCACATATGTGAGAGAATGACTAAAACGGATAAATATGAATTAGATATTAATTTATTAAATTCATACCACTTTTTACCAACATATTGGCTACCATTCCTTATACGCGTTGAATGTGTAACAACCCAACCATACATTTGATTATGATTAATAACCGCCCATTCATAATTATTAGTGATAATTACATAGGATTGCACGCGTTCATCTAAAATCATATCTCTTAACAACTTTGCGGTATTTAAAAAGTCCTCATTGTCAGCAATAAAATTTTTGTTGAAAATTACATAATAATGATCCATCTTCGGAAAACACCATTGTAACCGCTTTACATTTAAGCCACCTTCAAAAGAAAACAAAAATTACATAAACAATTTGTTACCAGATTCTACAAAAAAAATCTTAGAAGTCTTTAGAAAATCATAAAAGGTCACAATATTTTTCGTGGTTGACTTCAAAGGTATGAAAAGTAATGCACACTCCATGGTAAAATTCAATGAAGCGCACGAGATCATTCAGCTGTTTTAGATTACTATTTAAATTCATCAAGGTAAAAGCTATAGTTTAATACTGCATATTTTCAGGTTTCGATATTTTGAACGTACACTTGAGTAAAAGCTCATGCGTCATGCTTACCCTTTAGTATATTTTCGTGAGTTGCTCTTATAATTCTTAGGCAATAGAGCTATTTTACTAGATCAATCATCCAATATAATCTAAAATATTAATGGCAATCCCGAATGTAGAATAAAAAATACGGTACACAATTCACCTCTGTAAATGACTGTCATAATAAGAAAGAAATATCATCAGGCGAGCTACCAGATTTTTCTAATTATCACTGAAGTGCAAAACTACAAGAAAAAAATTATCAATATCTAATATCTATATGAAGTGGAGTATGTATGTATGCGTGAATGATTATGGAGTGACTATTTAAATTTTATCTAGAATTTTATGTTTATGTCGGTGACTAAAACCGCTGGCGATTCTGTTTTATGTAAACCGACATATTTATTTCTTCACATCAGTTAAACGTTAATTCCGCGTTCATAAAGGTATCTAAATCCAAATTCATAATTTAATATAATCAGAATTTTATATCGGGTTTTAATTTTTTTTCATATATTAGGAATTTCATCACTGATAGTAAATATAAGATTACAGTGGACACATACTCATATATAATTTGCTACATTTGGCCCAAAGTGATTACTGGAACATAATAAATCATCATGATGGTCTATATTTAGTTCTAGATAAATTGTGCTGATGACCATAATCATATCTTACTCTCTCTCTTTCTACAATAATTCTTATCCGTTCGTCGAGCGGAAACTTTTAATTGCATCGTCTATTACATGTACGGGCGGCTTTATATAAATGATGCTATTTAAAGCTTTTCAACTAAAGAAAAGTTATTACCACGTAAAGCCTAAGTGCTGTCAGTATAAAATATGCGAACATCTTTTTAACCGATCTCTTTTTCAATATTTTATACATAGAAAGGTGTGCAATGGCGAAAAGCTGCGAAACGGGATGCCAAGGGTTTGCCGAACAATAGGAGCGTAGCAATCGCGATTAAATGATCGAATGCATTCAGGAATAGGCAGATACTGTAAAACACGGGCGTCCTACGTTATCGGCATGTGCTCAATGCATAAAGCAGAAAGTTCCTATCTCATGCATACATTCATGCGGCGAAAGACATAAGTTATGGCATTCCAAGAGCAAGTATCGAATACTCTGAAAATCAGCCAGACTGACGGAAGTACGTCGACCATGAACTCTTTCGCGTCGCGTGAACCTCCGGTCTTTGGATATTTTATTTTCTCAAAACCTTTCGTTTTATATATTATCGTGTATTGGGATATATTATCGTCAGTTATTATGAAACCTCTTTGATCCCATGAAAAAGTATGCACGCATAATTTGTATATGCGTAATTCTACATCAGATTTAAAAACAAATTTTTAATTGTCCTAAAAATTGTTTCGCTTGTTCTCGAGGAGGAAAAAATGACACATATTTTTCGATTTCAATATGATATGAAGAATTTTCAAAATATCGATTTTTTAATTTATCAACTCCAAAAAACCGATTCTTCTTTAAATGCATCGTGCATCGTCCACTTTTCGACTAAAAGCAAAGCGCTGCACAATTTCTCTGTAACTGTAACAATTTCTTAAACAATTTGCATTATTTCAAAAGAGGCATCTTCAAATTGAATAATTTTTTCTGTAATTTGTTATTACGGTACAGAGAATATTGTCTGAAAATTTAAAAATGGACCGTTGAATATTTTTTGAAATAAAATTCATAATATGTGACCGCGCTCACTATTCGCGCGCGGGCGAAGCACGGATTCGAGCGTGCTTGGACATTTTCGAGTTATCACACTATCCTTTGATGGGTTTTTCATCTAGTTGAGGAGAATAATACTCAGGGGATGTTAGAAGATTCCAGGGTAACACTGTCAAATCAAGAAATGGTCATTTACTTTAATTACAATACTGATTTACGTACAATAATACAGAAAATTATATTATTGAATTATTTTACACTTTTTCAAATCTTTTTTTTCGGAAACTGCTTTTTTTCTTGTGCGAACCTAAGAAACTGACGGTTGTGAAATTGGAACAACGAGAAAAAGTTTTGATTTTCAATTCGCGATCCTCAATTGGTTCAACACAGTGTATTTTTTGTGTACCCGGTATCATTTTGCAATCATCGAAACGCTTTTTAATAAAATTAGCTACTTCATCGTAAGATTTCTCGGTTTCGTAGGCAACAGAGATATTGGATAACGTAGAATCGAGTTGGGCCCATTCGTAGAGCTCCAATGGGGTCGTTATTTGGTCATTCCAAGATCTTTGAAGACTGGCTTTCCTTGCTTGTCTTTTTAATGCTCCACCCGCCTCATCACAAGGACCCTTGCCGTGAACTGGGGCTTGGAAATGCCATATTGCAGAGCGATCAAAGTCTTGTTTATAGTAATATATTGTTGAAAAGTGCACTTACAAAACAATAGTGATAATATCTGATTGTAAGAAACATTACTCAGTGGCAGTATTTGTTTTTCTTAAAGCATTTAACGATTATCTCTCAAAACTTTCATCCAATAATCAAAAATTGTATTTATTTTTCTGATGGAGCCACTCAACAATTCAAAAATTTGAAACACTTTTCAACAATATATTACCATAAACAAGACTTTGATCTCTTTGCTAATTTTTTTTAAAAACGTTTCGATGATTGTAAAACGATACCAGGTACACAAAAAATACACTGTGTTGAACCAATTGAGGATCGCGAATTGAAAATCAAAACTTGTTCTCGTTGTTCCAATTTCACAACCGTCAGTTTCTCAGGTTCGCGCAAGAAAAAAGCAGTTTCCCAAAAAAATATTTGATAAAGTGTAAAATAATTCAATAATATAATTTTCTGTATTATTGTATGTAAATCAGTATTGTAATTAAAGTAAATGACCATTTCTTGATTTGACAATATTACTTTGGAACCTTTTAACATTCCCCTGAGTATCATTCATCTGAACTAGATAAAAAACCCATCAAAGGATAGTGGGATAAC
Source organism: Trachelus stipa (assembly GCA_036026315.1). NCBI lineage: Eukaryota > Metazoa > Arthropoda > Insecta > Hymenoptera > Cephidae > Trachelus > Trachelus stipa. The sequence continues at coordinate 107,955 of JAYRCB010000390.1, forward strand.
TCGAAAATGTCAAAGTACACTTGAATCCGTGCTTCGCCCGCGTGCGAATCGTGAGCGCGGTCACATATTATGAATTTTATTTCAAAAAATATTCAATGGTCCATTTTCAAATTTTCAGACAATCTACCCTGTACTATAATAACAAATTACAGAAAAAATTATTCAATTTGAAGATGCCTCTTTTGAAATAATGCGAAATTGTTTAAGAAATTGTTACATAAAAATTATTAAACGATCGAATTTTCGACTATCAAAACATGGACTTTAAAGTGAACCGTATTGCACATTTTTCCCTGCAGCACTTTGCTCTTAGTCGAAAAGTGGATGATGCACGGTGCATTTAAAGGAGAACCGGTTTTTTGGAGTCAATAAATTAAAAAATTGATATTTCGAATATTCTTCATATCATATTGAAATTAGAAAATACGCGTCATTTTTTCCCCATTCGAGACCAAGGGAAACAATTTTTGGACAATTAAAAATTTGGTTTTAAATTTGACGTGGAATGATCCATATACAATGACCATATTCCATATTTTTTTGATAGATCGAAAACAATAAAACTTCTAGCAGAACACACGTGGCTCTGTTTACGTCATTTTTGTTACAAAGTATGCCTGTCTATGGCTTTGCATTGAAATATAATTTTTTTTTCCATTTTAACATGTATCTTCGTGATTTTGTGGAAAGTTACGTGTCATTTGCTAAGGATTATATTCTCTAGGAACTGTCACAAACACATTGAACTCGTAGACGAACTGGATATACGATCGAATGCTTATATTCATACCCATATGGAATATACATCCTAGAGCTTGAAGCTAGTGCCATGTTGAGAAGATGGCGCCACCGTAGAGCGTGGAGCAAAATTTGTATGCGAATACAAGAATAAAAAGTGAATGGTGGATATTGCATAACAAGGTAAACACGGAGTTTACAATGTCCAATGTGGCTCAAATATATCTGTATTGAGCATTCATGGAACTTGAGGGATGCTGCGACAATCGACGGTCCATCGATGCTTTTGTCCTTTTTCTTTGCGGAAGAAATAGGCAATATTGAAATATATCGGCAGTGCAAATTTAAAGTGGTATGAAGTCAATAACGTCGGTTATTGCATTCTCTACTGTCATTCTTTTCCTTTCGAATGCCAACAATGTATATCTGCATCAAGTTGCACGTCAGATTGTGACACGCATAACCGTAGAAATATTCAGGTAGAGAATGCTGTTATTCTAAGAAATCTTATAAATAATCGCATAATATAATTAGTTATAATTAAAATGAAAAATACTTGACAATGCTATTCGTAGCGGGACTTGAAGATACGATTTTTCCTTCTGCAGTCCTCCTTAAAACGGCGAATCTCAGTCAAAGCTTTCCACCATCTTTCATTTTTCTAATGAAGCACGGTCAAAGTTCCTTCGTGAATAAGGGGCTCGAATAAGCGTTTGTGTACGTCGTTAATGTTAAATTGTATTTCACGCTTCATTGTCCAGGAGGACCCATTCATTCAGTCAGTACGACTTTCTATTGAAATAACGAGACATTGCCCCCTCGTTTAACCGAATAGAGTGCGCGCGTATCAGGCGTAATCCTGTGAGGAATTCTATGTAGAAATTTCCTGACAAAAAGCGAGAGGGGACACGATATCATTTCCAAAATAATTGACAGAACGGTATTTATTCTTAATCGAGATCGTTTAATGAAATAACTCCCCCACGTTGAATGGCTTGCTTCTTTGACTTTGGTGTTTAATACCCACCCAAGATAAGCACCATAACGATCATTTTATATTTCACGCTAAATTTACTGCGTAGTTGCTAGCGCTTTAGTCAAGGGAACTCCCACCACTAAACTAGGGCCTCGTCCTGTCTGCTAAGCGGCAAATATTGTCCAAATTTGCCAATTGCCGTCTGACTGGTACGGATAGGACTCACAGAAGCACTATACACATTCTAACGTATTTTCTTAATTCGACACCGATAACGGAAAATTCGAGAACCAACCTACGTTACCTTCGGCCGTCGACCCTTCGCTCATGCATCCGCAAGCCAGGCGGACGCCAGCCAATTCTTTTTTCACCGGGAACTGACGAGGCCCAACTCCGCCAAAACGATGGCTCTGGCGGAACGTATCAGACAATGCGATAACTTAACGGATCCCGTAGATTTTTGGGAACACGTAAAATCGAGAAACGCAACCGTAGGTGCTGATCTTTAGGGTCGCGTAAAATCAGCAAATGCAACTGGATGCACGAACGGGTGTGGACGGTTACGGAAATGCACGGCCGCTCAGGCTGCTATTTTGAGGTAGAGAGGGTCGGAATAAGCGTCAGGCAAATAGTGCGGGATACAGAGAGAAACGGATCGAGAACGTAACAGAACGAATCGAACGTATCAAATCGAAATCCCTCCACCAATTAATAAATTGGTAGTCCTCGCCGGAGTTGGTGCGGCTAATCCGAGAAGGCAGAAAACCGTATCCTGAGGACAGTCGGGTGAGCACTGTACTAGGACACAGCACTACACCTCCGGAACACTCACAGAAAATCCATAGAACTTCCTGAAGAGAAATTGTTACTGACTGAATTAACAACGGAGGAAGAAAGGTTAATATTACTTGAATTGAGGGGAAATCAAATGGGTAGTGAAGATACGACCAATGACAATGACGCTAGTGTAACAATAATGGAACTTCTGGTAGAGTAACTTCGAAGTAATGACGTAGAAATAGCATTACCAAAATTTTCGGATAATGGACTGTCTAATTCTCAGTAATTTTGTACACAAACTAGAGAGATATTGTAGGCTAAGGGATATATCGCCGGAGAGTAAACCAAAAATAGTAGAAACATGCTTATCGAAAAGTGCATTAAACTGGCCCTATTTTCGAAATTTTTAACATTTTGTTAACAAATTTGACGTGAACTTTTACTCTATTCCAATTAGAATACGCATAAAAACTCGATTGCAAAAACGGCGTTATAAATTATCAGATGGAAGTGTGCTTGCATACTTTTATAACCAGGTTTAACTTCTGCGATGATCTTAGGTAATGACTGGTCGATGAAGATGTGTGGCATATTGAATTATAAATCTAAATCAATAATCATAAAAGGTCAAATTCCTAATGGGCTGACGATGTTTGAGGGTAGCTCGATTGAGGAAGCGTCAGTATTAGTTCTTGTAAATGTTAATGGTTCAATGGTCTGGGGTGAAGGTGAATATCAGGCTATAGTTATTAATAGTGATGTGTATCGTGACGTACATGAGTTGTGTAATGACAGTCATCGCTTGTATGAAGAGTTTACCGAGGATCATCAAAGTGTATCGGTTAATCGACGAAACGCATGGATCCAGGAATACCCAGTTGACAATGAATTAGATGCTTCTTTAAATATTTCTTGGTTATTTGGCAGAATAGAATCAACACGAAATTGTATAAATGATTCAGTAACGTTTACGCCAGTTGAAGACTTGAAGAGCGGCTGTAGAGTTGATATTGAAATAAACGTTAATCCTTATATTACTAAGGACGCATTTAATGAAGTTAACGATGACCCTATGGGTGGTAAAGATAGTAAAGTTGAATCGGGGACATTGTCTATTCATAGTAATCCTAATATAAAGTGTATCGATTTAAATGCGAGCACTATTGATGATTTTCGAGATAAATATTGTAATGAGTGTGATCAGTTTATTATGCATGATGTTGATACTCCATATGTTATTAATAATTTAATCGATAAGGGTGCCGTTGAGAATGATGCAGTGAGAGAAATAAATTGTAAGAATTCTAATATTTATTATAATAAATACGTTGATGGTAACATTTACTACATAGATATCACTGAGTACTACTTGCGATCACATATTTACAATATAAGTTTGTTACTGCGCTAGCTTGGAGACACTAAACAAGATTTACTAATGCTTACTATATGAATATTAGTCATGAGAATCATAAATAACTATGGATGAGCTCAGTGCATTGTAAAATGTTTTTAAGATTTTTTAACACTAGATTTACAGATGTTGATTATCAGCGTCAACAAAAATTGCTAAAAAATAATACTTATAATTTCTGTAACTTTAATTTTCGAATTGCACACCTCTATCACGCACCTTTAAATTCCACACTAGCCGATGCAAGTTTACAATTCACTCCAGTGTGGAATTTAAGGGTTTAACATGAAATTTGAAATCCGTCAAAATGACGGGTTCCGTAAATCTAGGGTTAATAACCAAGTGTTTATGACTACAGTCCATTGATATCGGGCGAAACAATCCACGTAATAGTCAAGTAGTAAATAGAATTTAAAATTTAAGAATTATAATGACAGATATCTACAATGTTATAGATAATCACAATGCATTGCACTGTAAAAACAATATCAGATTCCAATAATTCTTAGCATCACAGATATTAAAAATAATGAATCCTATGTATTATGCAGAGATTGGTATATGTATGTACAATGTGATATTGTTAGCAGCAATAGTATCGCTAGATTGCATCGGATAATATATGTTTAATGATTTAAATAGATATTTACGCTTAACATAATTAGTCCTATCCCTATACTAAATATTAAATATGTTAAAGGGTAGTATTTCGTTACTATTCAGTAATATCTATTTCTCTCAGTGTACCTTCTCAGCAAAGCTATTTACTATCGTGCAAGAGCTAAAATCACTCACAATGAGTTCTGAGGAGAGAACCTGTTTTACTCAACTAATGATGAAGCACGAGCTTTGAAATTATAGCTGACCACCGATATTTGACTCTTTTAAATAGTTCATTATATACTAATGCGCGGTTAGTTCGATGGAGCTTCACTGTTAAAAAAGTTAAGAAATTTACAACACAAAAAATGAAACTCACTACATAGGTGCATATAATATTTAGAATATAGGTAACGCAAATGAGTATTAATGTACATTGTTTTGTAAAATTGTA
>JAYRCB010000390.1:113016-143508 GCA_036026315.1 Trachelus stipa
GTAATATTACTGTTCGATGACTTCACTTTTAATGTACAAGTTATTTAACATTCAATGGTGTTTTTGAAATTTCATAAACGGTTTCTGTAAAAGAGCTTCCTACACATGTTTAGGAATTTTACCACAGATTTTTTTAACAGTGTTGTTACTCTAGCAATATAATTTTACAGTTTCTTATTGCCGTGGGAAAGACAATTTAATTGCTGATTTTTTTAGCCGTAATCCAAATAGTATATTTCAAACGGATAATCGTCAGCATCTAATGATATGATTATGTGATTTATCATTACCGATAAATACGTTAAATATTGATGATGAGTCTTTAATGTGGTTGTGCCGATTGGAAAATGGCCATGAATATGTTACATTCATAAATCAAATTGGCAAGGCACAGACAACGGACTCTGATATTATTAACATTAGGACATATTTGTTAAATGGACAAGGGACGGAAAGATACCAATTATATAATAACATCGTATTTCAACGGGGATCAAAAATTAAATATTGTATTATAGTCCCAAAGATATTGACTAAAAACCTTACTCCATTTATTTCACCATAAATAGGGCCATCCTGGTACTTATAAAATGTTTGCGTACTTACGACATTATTGTATATGGAGGTCGATGAGGAGAGATGTTGAATATTTTGTTAAGCATTGTGATCTGTGTCAGAAAGTGAAATTTAATAATACATGTATGGAAGGTGAATACCAAATGGTTGCAACAAAACGTCTAAATGAACTTGTAGCAATAGATTTTTATGGCCCATCACGTACTTAAGTCAATTGAGCGGCCGGATTCCATAACGGGCTTAACGCTCGGACTCAGTCCACTCCATAGCGCCATACGTACCGAATGCGGAAATCTTACCGTAAAATTTCAAAATTGAAATTTCCTGATACAAAAAATACTAGCGTGTCCAGATTGAATAGATGCACAATTTTTGTATTGGAATATATATAGCTAGGATTATTAGTTTTCTTTTTAAAAAAAATTAAAACTTGGTTTTTAGGCGATTAAGAAAGTCAATGTTTTTTTTATACTCAACTCGCGACCACTTCATTAATAATTGATCGATTGCTTCGATTCTATTTTTACCAAGCAGAAGATACTCTAGCGATGACGATAGTATCATTACTTGATTGGAAAAGCTTTTTTTTTATTGACAATTATTTACATCTCATCTTGCTTCGCTGACAATTCATTCTCAAAATTTCGATCGAAAAACTGTAGCAACGAAATTTTTCGAAACATGAAATTGCACATAGGTATATTTATGTGCTTCAAGGGAAAAACACAAGTGTGTCGCGTATTTTGACAGTGTTTCTCTACACATGTCAAGATATGCGATATATTGACGTTTTTCCCTAGACAACTATACAATGTATAACATATTACAGTATATTCTCTAATACTTTTTTCTCCGTTATAATAATTATTCGATATTTTTGGATTATTGTGATGATTCATCAAATCATGAGTCATAAGAATTTATTCTAATGATTTATGTTGTTTTTTTAACGAACAATGCCCTTCATGAACTATATTTTACAAACTCATTCTTCAGTGCAATGAAGAAATTGTGATATTCTAACGTTCTTTGATTAACTATGGCTCTAATGTACTGTTTTACCAATAATCCTTTACTATAGGAAACAAAAATGTAAGAAAATTTATTAAAAATTGATACATTTTTGTGACGAAAACAAGCGAGAGCATCTTTCGTCTTTGTGACTTCGCTGGAAAGTCGGTGAGCGTCCATCTCTTTCGCACTCTCACCAGACGCCGCCTCGGCCGCGCAGATCGCATGCCGCTCTCGTGCTCGAGCGCGATTGTGAATGATCAATCGTAGAAGCTTCAATTTTCAACTTTCTCGGCTGAAACTCTCCAAAAATCTTTCTGAGGCCTTGACGTACATGAATATACGTATTTGCAATTTCATATTTCAAAAAACTTCGTCGCTATGGTTTTTCGATCGAAGTTTTGAGATTGAATTGTCAGCGAAGCGAGATGAGAAGTAAATGATTGTCAATAAAAAAAGGTTTTCCGATCAAGTAATAATACTGTTGTAATCGCTAAAGTATTTTCTGCTTGGGGAACAAAGAATCGAAGCGATCGTTGAATTTTTAACGATGTGATCGCCAGTTGAATATAAAAAACCATTGATTTCCTTAATCGCCGAAAAAAAAACCAAATTTTTTTAAGAAAATTAAAAATCCTAGCTATATGTATATATTCAAATACAAAATATTTCTCCCAATAAAGCCGGATACGCTAGTATTTTTTGTATAAGGAAATTTTAACTTTAGAATTATACGGTAAAATGTCCGCGTTCGGTACGTATGGCGCTATGGAGGGGACTGATTGTGAGTTTGAGAGTTGAGCCAGTTATGAAATCCGACCGCTCAATTGGAGGAGTGCAGTATGTTTTGGTTATGTTGAATGTGTTCTCAAAATATGTTAAACTGTGTGCTATGAAGCGTGCAACATCAGCTATGACGCTGAAATAAATATTAACCAACTATATACCTCAGGTGGGAAAGGCTTGCACGATATTTTGTGATCACGGAACTCAGTTTACAGCTGCTAAGTGGCGTGTCACGTTAGAGTAATCTGAAATCAAAGAATTATTCTCATCTATTCGTTATCCGCAGTCAAATCATGCTGAACGAATTATGAGGGAAATAAATCGATTATTTCGAACATTTGGTGTAGAAAAGCAAACATCTTGGGCGAAATATTTGACGAAAATTAAAAATTTATTCAACATAACAAGTCATTCAAGTACGGGATATACATATACCACATACGTTACATTTTGGAACATCTGTAAACAACATTATAATCCCGTGCGGAAAAAAGTAGTCTCGGAAAGAGTTTCGGAAGTTGTTGTTGCGAGCTAGAAAAAGAGTCGCGCATAGGATCCGATGCGAGACTGCCGAGATTTTCATTGATAAAAAGATTTAAAAAATTAGGAAAAAAACATTATTTAAGGCTTCTATGTAAACCTATATTTCGTGACAATGAACAAGAACCTCGATGAGCAGCTCAACCAAAAAGTAAAGCTTTTTTTTAACTGCCCTAATACTCATAAAGAGCTTATCAACAAGCATGATTATAAATTGAAATTGAACTGAAGTATTGGTTAATTGTGTGACCTATGAGATGCATGAGGCTTTTATTATTACGTGGATAAAACTAATTCAGTGCAAAATATTTTCGCAACTTCGAATTTTATTATTGATTTTTTATTTTGTAATTTTTTATGCGTCCTAATTTACGCATTTAAGATTCCTGCAAATGTCAGCACCAAATTCCGGAATAACTTGTGCGAGCCATTCGTAGGAAATCCAACTGTTGCATCATATCACGTCCTGAATTTCCAAGTTACCGATAATAAAAACTTAGAATAGCCTTTTGTTACAAAGAAGTTTGTTTATAATTTCAAGCTTCCGCGCATCGCATCGGATCTTATGCGCGACTCTTTTCTAACTCGCAACAACAACTTCCGAAACTCTTTCCGAGACTGTTTTTTTCCGCGCGGCACGCGAACGGTAGAATTTTCGTCGAGGGTGCCTGAGGATCATGAAAAAATCATTGCATTGGCACGTGAACGATTAAAAAGTAATTATAAGAATCGTTTAAAACAGCAGATCGGTAAATCTAGTATCCCGTTACGATTAGGAGATTTAGTATTACTGAGAGTACCTCATCTGTCAAGCGCATCAGATGAACTTACTCGAAATTTCTTTATAGTTTATAAGAGCCCTACCGTATCATAAAATGCCGTGGCCCCAATGCATTTATGTTAGCTGACAGGTTTAAAGATGATGTAATTAAAGGCACTTACAATAGAATTAAATAAAAATTGTATTATGAGCGACCTGTCTTGAATGAATTGATTTAAATGTATATTATTAATCACCCAATTGCTCTTTATTCGTTATAGTTCTGTATAGATTCTGTTTTCTTTTCCTAGCACATTACATTGGAGATTGAGTCAATGTAATGTGGGAGGGGAAATTTAACGATCATTTTATATTTCGCACTAAATTTACTGCGTAGTTACTAGCGCTTTAATCAAGGAAACTCCCACCACTAAACTAGTGCCCCGTCCTGTCCGGTAAGCGGCAAATATTGTCCCAATTCGCCAATTGCCGTCTGACTGGTACGGATCGGACGGACAGAAGCACTATATAGATGTACAGGCGGTCTTATATAAAAAGGTATTCACAAAAATAAATTTAGAGACAAAGAGACAAATTTAGAGATAAATTAGAGAAAATTTGTATTTATTTACTTTATATACATATAACAGTTCATATCTGTATAAGGCAAAAGGGCCACTTATATATCTACAGTAGTACGTTGAATCTCTGGAATAAAGTTATCGGTTAAATACACCAAATGAGAAGGAGGAGAATTTAACAAATCCGAGTTGCTGAGGACATTCATATCGTCCAATGAGGAAAGAAAAACATTACAACCTCCTCACTGAGATAAAGAGAAAGAAGTGAACAGAATTATATATCATAAGGTATCTCGATTAATGTAACGAATGGACGTATAAGTATGTGTGAAAATCTGTGCGTACAGCTAATTAAATACCATTTAGAATAGTATTTAATTAAAAGGAAAACGTTTCAGATTGAATTAATTCATGTGATAAACTGTTAGAATTCATTTTCTTTAATTAAATCAATAGTATAAATCATATTTGCATTAATTTTCTCGTTTTTGTTTTTGTTTTTTTTCCGAATTTTATATATAATAAAAAACATTATGAAATTAGACTTAAATATTAAAGTACTCATTATTTGAAATCCTGCAAGCACAAAAGATCTCACTGGTATCTGCAGGTTTGACTTACTTGTTCCAATCTGCAAGAAAACATTAGATGCCTAACCAAAATTTCTGTTCCAGATTCCTGACCTCACTATTCAAATTCTAAGTTCTCGTCATAATACTGTTCCGGCCTCATGGCAGCACAGAAACTGACGCCACTTCTTGTCGCAGTTCTGCAACTTTGCCTATGTGAGTCTTTTTCATAGTTAAGTTTAAGTCTTTGGGATAAGTTTATCCGATGTTCCTATACCATGCAACCGCCGTGCCTGCTTCCTTTCTTTACCATTTCCGTTGGATCCAGAAAATCGTTGAGATCTGCAAATTCTCCAGACGAAAGTCGCAAATTGAAAATTCTTGTCTTCCCGTTGAGTCGTGGGATCGTGGCTTCAAACTTTCCATTGGCTTCCATGCATGACTACTTAATGTTTAACAACTTGTTCCTTGATTCAAGTATATCTAAACGAATTATGACTTTCATAAAAAAAACCACGACTTTATTAATAAATCCAAGCAAATATTATTCCTTATTGATTCAAGAAAACCCGTCTCACTCGAGCCAAATATTGAATACAAGTTTGTAGATGACCTAGATTGTCCAGGAAGCGAACTAATTAATAAAGTTTACACGGTAAGCACGAAGTACAGTCATAGTAGCATTGAGTTTTCACTCGATACCTTTCATAACTATATGCTACATTCACGGGGTAAGTTCGTTTATTACAGGAATACGAATTAATCGAGCGTACCTGATAAATGGTGTCGAAAAAAAAAATTTTAATCAGCAGACGAGAGGCTGAGACAAATGGTCTCTCTATTCGCGAAGAAACTTCTAGGACGGTAAAAGTAGATCGGCGGCTCCGGCCACAAATTTCAGTCCTCGATGAAAATAAATAAAATCGATCGATTTTACTCAACAAGAAGGGAAATTGCTTCTTTGCACTTTTTTCATGCGATACAGTGAAATTGAACGGCACCCGAGGTCTTTATTCACGGGTAGACAGTAGCTACAATACACCAACTCACTCAGTCACCGAGGAAACAGTAAATTTATCTGTACATTCGCATAATTAAGTGTGGCCGTGTAGTGGATAGCTTTTTAACGGTTCCTATCAGTCTAAAAAGCTGTGCCGTTATTCGTGGGCACAGAGTCTCGTGGCTGACTAAATCATGACGGATTTAAGTGGATTCTACAAACCCCTTGAGTCCGACGATGTATTGCCTTGTACGGCTGTTGCGAAATAATACAAACACACCTAAGAAACTGTCGCAAATGTATTTCAGGGTCTACGTTACGTAATACTTACACTCTTCGTGAACCTATTCTGAATTCGAGGCACGAAGATTATAGCCAACCTAGTTTACAGGAGGATTCACCCGTCAGTGTATTGTAAGGACACTTTCTTCGTCGGTTCGCAAATCATTTATGTAACAAACAGTGTAAAGTGAAGTCTAGAATCAGATATATGTCATACCACTCAATACTTTTGTCGTACCATTAAAACCAATATGAGGTAGCCTCTATAAGAAAGAAGCAGTGAGGTACGTTATTTGATTAATCGACATGGTAAGGAAAACTGTCATTCAAAAGACAGGTTTAAATCGACTAGCTTTGATGTTAAAGGGAGTTAGAGAAATAACATTGAAGAAAGTAAACCATTTTTCGCAGTCCTATGAAAAATTAAAAAAAATAATTGACTCAAGTTTTACGAAAGAACAACGACCAGGTGGTGACATTATGGTTGGTATAGTTCAGTTATAATGCGTAAGGGCTGATTCTTTATCGGTTTTTGAGAGAAACGAAGCCCAGAAGGGATGTAGTCGTGGTACCAGGAGGCTTGCGAGCTGTACGAGGGAATTGAAGTAAGAAAGTAGAGAGGGTGAAATAAGGAGCTTGAATGAAACAGTTTTAATACGGCTGTCGCACCCTTAAATAAAGCACAATGGCACCACCCTCTGACAAGACCCAAGCTCCTTGGAGAGCCAAGACGTATTGAAAAAATACCAACGTGAACTCAATACGGTTGGTACAAATACGAAAAGGTATAGAGTGCAACCTCAGGTGCCGTCGACGGAGCCGAAGATTCGTCTGATTCGTACTTTCTTGGGATTATGCTAACGAGACAATCTCCCTGGTACATTGGAAACTATCTCGCTACTTCATTTTCAACCTTAATTTGTAAGTTTTTACGGAACCATGGAAAACGTGATGATAATTTATAGATGCTGTCTTATCGTGATCAGAATCCTAGTAGAATTTTCACCCAATTCGCGTTTCATTATACTTTCCGGAAAAGTAATTGTTTCCTTTCTTTTTCTCTTTCTTTTTAAATTTTCTTATGTGCCTTCGTTATAAATCTTGTTTCCCCACAAACAGACAGATTCTGCAAACACTCGAACGTCTTCCTTCTTCTGCGTCTATAATGACGCATTTATAATACTAAAAAATTCTCATCAGAGTTACAATGGAGAATATAATTTTGCCAACTTCTACAAACTTGGCTTAAAGAAACGTTTGCATCGCGAAGTTCTATCTTTTCCGAATCCCCATTTAAGCCAAAATCAATAAGTGTGTGTTCCGATCTGATAAGTACTTTCAGTGAACTCCAGTTCGCATAAGAAATCCCCTCTATCTTATACAAACGTAATTTTCTCAGATCTGCAACGAATCTTATCTCTGGCAATGAAACTCCAGATATTATATTCTAAATTAAATTTTTGGAAAATTTCTACCTGTATAGTAACGCTTAATCCAATAATGTAGGAATAAAGGAGTTGGCTCGAATGTCCATCTTACTCCTGTCCAATAGACATAGAACGATTTAATATACACAGTAGTACTTTACATTCGTTCACTCGTTTTACTATTCTATTGCATTCCAACTATGTCTCATCGACTCGAATCGAAACGAGCTTCGAACACGTTGACATGACTTTAAAGACCCCAGTTGAAAATTTGTAGCTACACTTCGCCCATTCCAAAGCGACCGGTCCAATCTTCGGAGAATTTCTGGAATTCTTGGGTTCCTCGCGCACCCGTTTCATGCTATGAAAATCCTCCGGAAAATCCACTGGAAAATCCGTGCCAACACGTTAAAACGTTTCCACAACTCCAACACACTGTGCAACTGTACCAAATTGATTCAAACTAGATTGTCGGTGTATCGCGCAACTTTGAACTAACATATTTTGCTTTTCACTCCTCTTTTTAACTTTCTTTGTATTTCACTGCTCTGTCGACATCAACAATTTTCAAAGTTTACGCTACGCAAGTTCCATGCACCATGACGTTTTTGTCATCTGTTTGTGAACAAAGGAGGTTCGGGTTCTTTACTTTTAATTTGACGTTCCATAGCGTCCTTACTTTCTAGGATAGAACTTTAAGTTCTTCACTAAAAAGGTAAAGTGCGCTAAATTAGAATTCTTCATGGGCGTTTGGCTAGACTACGTATATAAAATTCCATGAAAGAGTAATACCACACACGCGTCGTATTACGATTGCGCCCCAAGAATTTTTCCATTTATCGTCTTTGCTACTTGAATACAGACAAGAATTCGATACGCCAATATGGGTAACTTTGAGCTGATTCACGTCGTTGAATATCTAATCGACCATCATTCATTCATTTTTCCACCACGATGCTATCGGGAAATTCAATGACGCCAAAAAATAAATATCTAAGCTGACTCGAAAGTTCCTCAAACGTACAGAATTTCTAATTCACCCGTATTCGTCGAATAATCAAATAACAAACACAATCGTGTAAAAATACTTGATTTACGTCAGAATTTGTTTACAGGTCAAATGTCACCGGAATTGGAACCGGTTTTCTTAGCTGCTTTAGAAAATCATACGGTAATACAAGGACGTGACGTATTCTTCACATGCGTAGTAAATCATCTACAATCCTACAAGGTACAAGGCTTTTACCACAATTCTAGATATATCTGAAAAATATGTGAGCATCTATACTGTATGAAATTTTGAAACACTCTGTTTCAGGTAGCGTGGATCAAATCCGATTCGCGGGCTATACTAGCGATACATACCCATATGGTTGCACATAACCCACGTTTATCAGTAACCCATAATGGCCACAATACATGGAAACTCCACGTTGCCAACGTGCAGAAAGAAGATTCCGGCACTTATATGTGCCAAGTCAACACAGATCCAATGAAGAGTCAGGTTAGTCCCTAGAATGTTTAATCTAGCTCAAGATATATGTTATATAGTTGCTTTAGTACTTATGTTACTTACTCGGAGTAAAGAAACTCCATCTCTCTCTTTTTCTTTCTCCCTCTCTCCTAAGCTTCTCTTCTTCGAATTTCCTCAGAATTTCCGTGAAATTCACTGCGGCGAGGAAATACTTGTAGTATGTACGTACTTTCGTGTTTACAGGGTAAACGTTCGTTAACGTACAATAATAAGTAAACTAAAATAAACTCAACCATGTTTACGCAACAATTATTTTTTTTAATTGTAAATTTTCCACTCAATTATTTTAAACCATACGTATATCTGTATCCAGATGACGCGCACGATTATAAATCAGTATAGTGCACCGTTAAATCAGCAAGCACTCATTGCGCGAAATCCAGCGAAATGGATGAGGGGATGGAGCGATTCCTCTTGGGCTTTCTTATAGCGAAGCCTGTTGGCGAGTAAGCGATACCTATACCTACCCTTTATGGGGCAGAAGTGAGTGAGAGAGAAAAAGGGTCAACGAGCTTCAAGATCGAAAGGGCACGTGCCTTGGTAATGCCACTCCTGCATAGAAAGAGTTTTTTGAGTTGCATTCAATACGTTTAATCACGTTGAATGAAACGCTCGCTGATACGTGGCTTCCAACTTGTAAGATTTTTGCCCTTGCAAATTCACTTACGAACCTAGTCTACACTGACTACTAGATTGTAGCGTGTATTCCTTTCCGAGGGAGCATTGCAATCCACATTCAATTTCCCGAGACATGCGTGGATGCGCAAGGAAAATACATGTGGTGGTACAAATGGATATGTACTAAACGAAGTTGTGTTGCTATAGGATGGAGAGTGTATATAATGTAAAATGCTATACCTACATGAGGTACACAAAGTATCGACGTGAACGCAAAGATTTTACACGGTTTCCCGTCAGTCGGGTTGCATTTTTCTCAAAGAACTGCTAGAACGCGGCGCACGAAATTTCATTGAGAGTCAGAACGATAAGGAGTGCGGTATGTATGTTGGTTGCGGGATCCACAAGCCATCCCTGTACGCTGCACAACATTTCCGTAACTCCAACGCTGTAGTACAGGGTATTAGAGATGTTATTGGGAATCTGCGCGCTTCGCTAGGAGTATTCGAAATGCGAGTCACGTTACACGGAAATAACTTTTTCTTTAATGCCACGTTACACTTGCGTGTTTATAAATTCGGTTTAGCTGTATACAGGTCATGGGACCCACCTAGGGATTTATTGAAAAGACCCGGTTTAGCAGTCACGTGTAAATTTTACATTTTGAAATTTCGGACTTGGTTATAGAAACTAGTTATAATTCTGTGGAAGCTGGTAGATCAGAGATAGAAGAAGGTAAATATAGAAGCCCGTAGCGATCAGGAACACCAAAAGCGAATTTATGATTGGTAAATCATGAATCGAGATTGATATAGAATTTTTTTGATATATTCTTTTTCCTTTTAAGATGGGATACATGGTCGTTTTAATACCACCGGATATAATGGATGACGAGTCAGCTGATGGTCTGGTGGCTCACGAAGGTGGAAATATTAAATTACAGTGCATCGCAACGGGAACACCAAAACCTACAGTCACCTGGAAACGCGAGGATGGAGCAAATATTACACTACGGGGAGACAGACAAAAGCAATGTATGATATTATTATTATCTTTCTGACATTCCGTGTTTGAAGATGCTTTATATTCAGATATTATAAATAGAGTAACTGTCAGGACATCAAAGTAAACGCGATAGCGTACTAATCGAATTGAAATAATATTCATAACCTTTAGTCCTTAATTATAAGAACCGCATACCTTTGGAGTATCTACCCATTAGATTTGATTATAGTCAATTTCATATACGTTAGTCCTTTCTGGACGGTAAGCGAACATTCGGAATTTACAGTACCGTTAATTATTCGTATAAGGACCATTTCCGCAGTGTTCCAAACTATTTCCTGATGGTTGGTTAATACCTCTATCTTTGCGATATCCTAGTTACAGTAAAATACATGAAAGTGCATTGCATTGGATCAAATAGGCACAGTAATACATGGAAAAATATTAACTTAAAAAAGTTTATTCGGAATAGGTAGTTTTTATATTTAAAATGATCCTACTCTACTGTATCTATTCCGTAAAGAATAATTCACGAAATTACCAAAAAAAAGAGTAGTTTCTGAATAAAATATCGTTTCCTTATACGAACAGGATGATCGTAATCCTATTACGCTACCATCCTTTATCCGGTTTGGGGTTCGGTGAGGAAACTACTATCGTAAAAAAACGATGTCCGTTAATACAATCCTTAAAAAAATCAATCGCAGACGTCAAGATCGTCGGGTAATCCGAGTATAAGAATAGAAAAGTATATGTATACCCGGTAGTGTTCGTCTAGCTTTTAGGACAAGAGGATCATAAAATCTTTCATGCATCATCAATCGCACTGAGTTCCGTAGGATCTAGGGTCCATAAGTTTCAGGCAAAAGCGATAATGGAGTTTGGCCAAGGCATCGAAATGGCTCAGAGCCCGCTATTCCTAATACACGAGAGTTGATCTTTTACAGCCGTGAAGAAGTACGAGGGGGAGACATTGGAATTAACGAATGTGGTTAGGCAAGAGATGGGAGCATATCTCTGCATAGCAAGCAATGGCGTACCACCTACGGTCAGCAAACGATACACCGTAAATATTCACTGTACGTACAATGGTTAAATATCGATACATTATAACATAAAAAAATTGCATACATTATTCCATAAAATAGTATCGTACCGTAATGTGCGGCTCACGAGTAAATTAAAAGCACGCGAATACAGGTTCAATCAGAATAATCTGTTACAGTTAAGCCGCTGATCAAAGTAACGAATCAATTAGTAGCTGCACCAATCAATAGTGATGTTGTCCTACAATGTTATGTAGAAGCATCGCCACATCCGATGAACACATGGTACGAGGAATCGGGTGAGAAAATAATTTATTTAATATTATAAAAATTATAATTATTATAACATTAATTATCAGTGATACGTACTATTCAGTTTCTGTTATCGCAAGTTCTTAAGTTCGTGACAGATAAATTTGTTCCACTTAATATTTTCCGAAGCAGACTCTCACACTAATTTTCAACAAAATTCAATAAGCGCTTCATCAAGTACGTTTATCACTGTATACGCGTATATGCGCACGTGAAACATTTTATCGGTTTTCTAGGCGACAAGTTACTTCTAAGCGACAAGTACACGATGACAGACTATGCACTGAATAACGACTACTCCTGGCAGATGAATCTAACGGTTCACTCGCTCGACAAAAGAGACTTCGGTGGTTACACGTGTAGCGCAGTGAATGCCCTGGGCAAATCTGAAGGCGTGGTGCGTTTACAAGGTAATAATTAAACTTAATGATATTAATATCGATTCTACGGAAATTGAGCCAATGAGATTTGGCTTGTATTCAAAGTATCCACGAACAACATGTCTATTGCAGAATTAAATCTACCAGTAAAGACTACACCGGGGACGATAACAAAACACACAGATTCAAGAGCGAAAAAGAAAACAACGAAGGCAAAAAAGAAAAGTAGACGTCCCCACATTGATGGATTCGATGACAATGACGTTATAAATGGTATCGAGGATGATCTTGGTACTACTCAGGTCATGGCTGGTAATGCTCTAGAAGGTCAACGCACCGAGAAACCCTTAACGTTACCATCCCTCTCACCGCCATGGGTCATACTTAACGAAGCAAGTTCGAGATACTCCTTAATCTCGAACTTGACAATTCTGTCGTTGTTATTTACGGTAACCCTATAAGAATTGACAGTAAATTTGTAAATCCGATGCCAGAGGGACGTAACCTGAATGCGTATTTGACAATCCGGTCATAAGACTTACGTCCTTTTGGCAAGACACGGCCGACTTGTTATTACTGTAAATAGGGAGATGTGAAGTGTGGCATCCCAGTGAAATAGTTATTGGACGTTAGCGCGTATATTAAGCTAGGTTAACGAAAGCAAGATGGATGTTCTGGATGGATGGACGAGACACATCCTGCGAAAAGCCAGAAAGCCAAAAGTGAAGGACTGCTGGCAACATGGCCTTCGAAGAGTGTATATGACAGTGAGAAGGGGGGGCGGGGGATGAATCGATCCCAAAAAATTAGGTCTTCCTGTTGTTCGAAATAATAAGCTGTGCGTGCGATTTTTTGTATTGAATGTTGTAAATCATCAGTGCAACTAATGAGAGGCTGCTACTGCGGAATTACGACTTCTCATGTAAATAAGGGAATTGAGGCAGCGGATTTAAATCGTAGAGCTTCAGTTCAATTTTTAAAATGGTTAAGATTCGTTTAAGACATCAAATGCGCAAATGTGTGAAACGTAAAAAAATAGGAAGTACCTTTATTGAATGCGTAAAGTTTTTTTTCTGTTAGAAATATAAACTTTGGTATGGATTCCTTAAGTGAGGTTGTAATTACTGAGGGGATGAGTATTCTGGTAATTGAGCTACGTGAAATAACTTTTAATGATAATTTTTATACTCATGGTGTGGAAAATAAACGCCGAATTTGTCGCGAGATATTTTATGTTATGATACGTACCTATTATACATTCGTAAGATCATTTATGACTTCGCGTATCAAGTATCATGTGTTTCGTGTCGGTTTTTCCCGAAAAAAAAAGAAAATAAAATTTCTGACGCGTATTCTGCATGACTGAAGTCAGAATAGCTGAAAGAGAACAAAAAGAATCACCTCACACATAAATCTGTATACATTAACAGTGAAATAATGCAAAGTGAATTACAATAGCGGTACGTGCTCCGCAGGAACGGTAGTAACAGAAAACGAATATTACAGAATCGCATTTTTATTCCAAAGAGCGGTTTCAGCATATTCCTGAAATGTTTCACGGCATTCGTAAATTTCACATCCGATTGACTATAATCACACGTACCATAACGATCCAACAATTCTTCCAAGAAGTTCTTCCAATATTTTAACGAATTTCTATCTACATAATAAAAATATTATTTTTTATATTGAAATACACCATCAATTTCACTGTGTACAATTCTTTTGAAAAATTACCGACAATGAGTATTAAAATGTACAATGAGACTTTGACATTTTAGTTGTCGATTAATTCACAGGTAAATTCACTCCGATGGTTGTATGCCGTTACCGCGTATAATTGAGTTATGCTTACTACGTAGTGTTAATTGCCAACCACAATCACGGAACAATGTACTCTCAATAGCATTCGACAGATATTACATGACAAAGAATTACCTTGATTAATGACGTTCCTCCAAGTCATTATACTCACATATAATCAAACGAGAAGTAGCTTTATCAACTAAGCGTGAATATACGTATAATATGAGAAACATTGAAAACTCGCAAATAGCCTCAAGATCAAGGTGTAATTCAATTCCCGACCTCCTATAATAACGCCTAACGACAGGTCATCAAAGTCTGTACTGTAAGAAAGACAATTACTGGTTGGGATATCACTAGATTTCTCATTTAATCTGCATTTTTTATTTCGGTTAGAATTCATGTTTCTTCACTATTCAATTGAAAATATTAATTGCGACTTGTAAACCTAGTCAATAAAATGACCAATCGCATATCGATTTTGACTAATAAGAAAAAATAATTAAAAGTACAGTGAAGCTAAGAATATTCAGACATAGGGCATGAGACGAAGATCCTGTAATTGACTATGCTAACTGTGAAAGATTTTTTTTTAAATACATTTTCAAAAGATTTTTGATTTTGTCTTATCTTTACCTCGTGCTGCGTTCGAGACGTTACTAGACGACAAACTTACGATTCAGTGCATATGATTGTATGTACATGATTTTATAAAGCGCGATTCATAACCTCGAAATTTGACACTTAATTTTTGTTTATTGTATAATGCCTACGCTTCACGCGGAACGAATTAAAACTTTTGAGATAAATGGCGCACACAATGATTGGTCCGTACGAATGAGAGGAGTAAGACTTTTAATATTGGATTCATCTAAGCAAACTTGAATATCTTGAATGTATAGTACATATATATTGCAACTGAGTAACTGCTCTTATGCGTAAATTTGGACCATTCCCATTCGATATTAATATTGCGATCATTATAACCTCTTTTCATAGTCTATATGAAACGCAATTACAATTTGAATCTATTGCGCAAGGAGGAGAACGATCTGTCATTAATGGTTCTCAAAGAAATGAAATTCTGCTAGCTTATGATCCGTGCTGAGCAGATGTCACGACAATAAATACAATATAGTATAATCCCCGATATGATTCAGGATTTTCTAAGAAAATGGATAAAGACCGTCTCTGGATAATTAAATGAAAATTTATTTTTTCAATATTATACGTGTCATTTAATTGAATTTATTTTTTTCGTCAAAGCGATAAAGTAATATCGGTCGGCTACTTTGGTCTTTCTAATAAGTACTTGTTACTATTTGTTCCAGGGAATTCTTTAACCCAATAAAAAAAACCTGAATCATTATACTTATCATGCCTTTAATTAAACTCCCATAGATGTATAGGAAGGAATGGCGAATTTATCGGGTATGATACGTAATGTATACATAAATATTTATGTATATACAATTATATTGCAACGATACATATGAATATTATAGGACCACGTTTTATGTACATACACCCGTACCTATACATGTATTAAGTATCCATTGTAAATAACGTAAAACTAAGTGTTGGAGTCGTACGTACGACAGTATAATCGAACAATGACGTTCATGAATCTGCTATATGAAACGAGACTAGATTTTATATGTGATATTAATCAAATCGGTATGTAATATAATAAGAAGGATAAAAAGGCAACCTCGTTACCCGCATGAGATAAATCTATAACTGTATAGGTTATTTCGCAATGGATGCTGCGCATGGAACAATAACGCTTATTATATATATATTTATTTGCATCTCCACCACATATATTTTAATATAATATAAAATTAGATTTTATATCATAATATTCCTGATAAATGTTGTTTTTAATAATTTTTATTCTATAATCGAATTACATCAATTATATTAATAATTATTATTACTTTAAATTAAAAATATATTCATGAAAATATTATATTCCATACGTAACATCCCTGGCATTTAATCCTATATAAATATAACAAAATCTGCAACGTTATAATTACAGCGAATTGTCGCTCCGTAACACAACGAATATTCGGACACTAATTTTTCGCTAATCCGGTAAGCTTTCGGGGACTCTTATCTTTATGACGAATATCATACACTATACTATTTTCATAAAAGATGATTTTTTGAGTCGACGTGCAATAAATTAATGTGGGGATGTTTCTTCATTATATCGAGTGCGGTCGAACTAGTACAGCACTCAGGTCACTCAGGTCATTAAAAATTATCACATGCACATGATGGGTACGTACAGTCCAATCTCGATACAAGCCTGTCCATTATAATCGGTTTTCTCTCCGGTCTTATTATTTTGCAATTCGAAAGCTTCCTTCACTTAAAAACTCTTTTGAATTCTGGGACGCATATCTTCTTATAAACCTCAAGTGAAATGTTAGTTAAACGTACATGTGTAAAATTAAAGGCTTATGACGAGTGTTTTTACTGAAT
Organism: Trachelus stipa; assembly: GCA_036026315.1. Taxonomy (NCBI): domain Eukaryota; kingdom Metazoa; phylum Arthropoda; class Insecta; order Hymenoptera; family Cephidae; genus Trachelus; species Trachelus stipa. Next base: position 129,743 of record JAYRCB010000390.1, read on the forward strand.
ACTGCTACATCCGGTAGTGGGAAAGCTGTAATTCGGAGAAATAATTCCCCCCACAGGGTCAAATGGACAATTATAATGGGATTGGACTGCATATCGAATCTTATGATCATCCCAATTACTACCCCGATAGCTTTGAAATACCCCATAGTTTTAAATTCAAGTATTGTATTCGAATGTGATTATAATTATTACCATATGCTATGTCTATTTTCATGCAAGTTGAGACATATGTGTATGTATTTTGACCTAAACCATGTATTTTGAAAATTCTAGACAAGCAAGTTAAAACGATGTTACTTTGGGGAGGCTGTTGAAATTCTATTGGATTCCGATCATTAAATTATTCGTATTGCAATCAAACGTATTAAGTGGTAATTTCGTATCATATCGAGATAACATGGAAACGTAAATAAGAAAAAAGTCTGGATGCATTTTATCCAAATTGTAATATTGCGTAGAGTAATAAAAATGAATAAAATCGTATCTGTGACGTTATTAGATAAATAATATTGTTTATCTTTTATAAATTAAATTGTGAATAATTGCCTTCGATGAAATAAAATTATCACAGTAATAATTAGTATTATATATAATTTGAAATTGCCGTTACTACCGATAACAGGAACTTATGATAGGAAAGACATATGATGTATGATACCATTAACTTCAGACAATAAAATGTTATTATCGATGTTATAATAATAGTATTATTTATGATTTCAGTGATTTAATATATGATTAAAAGACAATTGTAACTAGGAAGGCAGAATACTTGAGACATACTACGTGGTGGTACGTAAATATATTTACACGTTGCCGTAACAATACATACACAAATACTTTGCTCTGAAATCAATTTATCTTAAGACTGTTTTCCACGTCTACGCTTTGTTGCTTTCAATCGTTGTAATGTTTCCGATTGTTTTTTATACAAGGTTTCTTTTAATTTCTCAACGTGTGCTTGATAATCTATGGATTCAGCAAAAGTCTCCAGTTCCAATTTTTCAATATTTGGTACTTTTTTATGCGCAGCAGTTAACATTTTGTTAAACATAGCTATTTGATTAGGAGCCAGGACTGATACTGCGGTTCCTTTAATTCCAGCACGACCCGTTCTACCTGCTCTATGAATATATCCCTTGATGTGTTTAGGAAGATCATAGGACACAACGAGTTTTACACCTGGAATATCCAATCCTCGAGCCAGAGCGTCTGAGCTTATAAGCCTATTCGAAAATAAAGAAAAATATAGAATGTCATGTTACATTGAAGGATTTTTTAAATCCATAACAAGAACTTACACTTGAATTTTTCCATCAGCAAATTTTGTAAGAACGTCCTCACGTTGTTTCGGTGCCAAGAGTGCTGATAGCTCACCGACTACAATATTTTTTTCATTGAGAAAAGACTGAGCAAGAATGGCTAGTCTGTGAGCCGATTCACCGGAATTTGTAAACACCAATGCTCTGTCTGATATGTTATTATTGGTCAAGAGTTGTAAAAGTGCCAGTGGTTTATATTCTGATGAACATTCAACTGCCAGCTCTGTCAATTCATCTGGACTAGTGTAACGTCCAACAAACTCGCCAGTGTCAGCATCCAAGTCAACATCATCGTCTTTATCAGTTATCACTGACGTGAATAATATCGGCTGAAATAAGCCGAGTCGACTTAACTTTTCAGGATCTTGAGATAAGGTTGCGCTAAATAATAGCTTCTGTGCCGGTCGATTTGAGCTATTTTTTTTAATAACGATATTAGTTCTGAATTCTTTATTGCAAAAAACTACGAAATACTAAACACAAATGTCACCGTATATAATATATTGATATGTCAAGTATAATTTACCTCGAGCGTAAATTCTCAACGGTAAGTGGTGGTACTGATGAATGAGGTGATGGAAGATGGTGCAGCCACTCTGTAGAGCGATCAGCTTCGTCGATTACTAAAAATCGCAAAGCGGCCAGGGAAAAACCAACAGTTTTTTTAATGTGATCCACAAGGCGACCGGGTGTAGCTATTACAATATCCACTCGACTTATAATCTGGCCTCTCTCGGCTATGAAAGAAAAACTGAATTTAGTAAGATTCTAAAAAGTATTTAATATTATCAATCAGTTAGTACGAACTTGTTTTTACAAGATGCATTTGTTCTTGTTCAAAGGATGAAGCCCCTGAAATTAGCGTCACTCTGAGATTTGTATGCGCTGTGTACAAAAGCATAACTTTATAGACCTGTGCAGCTAACTCTTGCACTGGTAAAACAATCAAACAGCGTACCTTTGGTACAAATCGAAACTGTAATTCCTGGACTATTGGCAATACATATGCCAATGTCTTACCTAAATATAAATAGAGTATAATTAGAAAAAGAACAATATTAACTTTACTTAATTGTGTACTGTATAACTTATTATCTAAAGGAAAATTATAGTACATACCACTACCAGTTGGTGCAGACACGCATGTATCCCGTGGCCACCAGCCCATTTTTCTGTCTTTGGAACATTTCAATAACCATGTTACCATACTGGCTTGAACAGGAAAAAATTTAGTAATGCCATTTTTTCTTAAAACTTCAAGAAGTCTTGAATCTAGAATGACTTCAAATTCTTCTAAGTTAGGGCCATTACTTAAATCTGCAGATATAATTTCTGGATGGGCTAACCAATCTGGCAATACTCTTTTAACGGATTGTTTTGTTTTATGTAATTCAGATCCCAAGACCATAAAGTCCTGCTTGCCTTCTAATTCATTTAGCGCATCCTTCAATTTTATTGGCTCAACTGACTTCTTAATGCTTTCTGTTTCAAACTTATTTACAATCGCATGTTCGACAATTTCTGTAATTACATGCTCTTCATTGCTACTACTTTCCTTTTTAATAACCTTTTGATTCTTTCTTTTCTTCTTCGCAGGACCTTTCTCTTGCTGCACATCTTGTTTTTCTATTTCATTACCCTCGACAGTACCAGCAGCTTTCTGCTTTTTACGATCCTCAATTCTCTTCAGTAAAGCTGAAAGATGGTCTTCTTCAACTTTGGGTTTTTCCACATCTTCTCCTTGATATCTGAATTACAATAAATGTATAAATATGATATATATACATGATGATAATAGAAATTAATATTACTAACCAATTTCTGTAACAATTGTCAGCAATAAATATAAATTATAATAAATACATGTTTTTTGGAGTAAATAAAAATTACAAAGAAATCTCTTTTGCCTTACCGATTTATTACAAAAAGACTCATTTTGTACAATGCCCATGCGCTATTAATTTTCTAGGTTATCCAACGTTTAACAATGTTCGCACACAACAAGTCATTGTATTATATTTTTCACGTGTTCACATTAAAAATTGATTATACTGCATAAAATATGTAAAATAGTACTAAGTTATGGGTATATCAATAATTGAAAAACGTATCTATCGTCAACAATCTATCCACAAAACACGTTTCAAATATTATGAAGAAATATACATGTAACGCCACAATACTTCAGACCAACAACCACTGATTGTGAGATGTAGCAATACTGAAGGTCGTACGGTATTGTTGGGGGCCGCGTAGAGAGAGAGAGAGATAGCGAGGAAACAGGCCAATGTAGTCGGGTATCTCTATCACACACTGTACAGTCTCTCAAAAAGTTTAAGCTGAGGTAAAGCAGTGCGCACGGCTAGAGAGGACCTCCGGAAAGGTAGCCCCCCCATTCAGAACGTTTTGGTGGTTTTCAGTTTACTTTTAAAATTCATAACAAATTTTTAGCATTAAGATAACCCCCATCCAACTTCTACTTTTGACATTTTTCTTTTTACCAATCGATTGGTGGTTGTTTGGTGGTACTTGGTCAGTATTAACTAACCAGTTTAAAACCATCGTCTAAACGTAGTCAATGCATAGGTTTCCACCATGCAGGGTTTAAATAGAGTTAACCAATCAACTTAGCTTATTCCGCTCAAATCTCGTTTCTAATTGCTTAACTCTATTTCAACCCTACACGGTAGAAACATATTCATAGTTGTACGTACATACATATATCGGGTTATATCTCATCCTATTCTAACCTATCATGGTGTCTTTCTTTACCTGCATTCAATAGTATGAGATATAACCCGATATATACATACCATTTTGCATATGTTTCTACCGTATAGGGTTGAAATAGAGTTAACCAATTAAAAAAGAGATTTGTGCGGAATAAGCTAAGTTGATTGGTTAACTCTATTTAAACCCTGCATGGTGGAAACCTATACATTGACTACGTTTAGACGACGGTCTTAAATTGGTTAGTTAATACTGACCAAGTACCAGCAAACGACCACCAATCAATTGGTAAAAAGAAAAATGTCAAAAGTCAAAGTAGGGGGGCTAACTTAATACTAAAAATTTGTTATAGATTTTAAAAGTAAACTGAAAATTACCAAACGTTCTGTGTGGTCTACCAATACCCCCAAACGACCACCAATTGATTGGTGAATGGCACTGAGTATAAGGTATAATGGAAGGCGTACGCTATATTCTGAGATAGCCCTGTGAGAATGCTACTATCTCGCTTACACTCTGAGGTAGGTTACCCTTTTCAAATAAAACTGCGCAAATAGTGTATGTACAGATCCAGCAAAAAATTTCGTCATCGATACTTTGGTGCTGATAAAACTTTTCAGTAGGTCATTTGCACTTCGAAGAATTTTTAAAAATTTCATTTGTGCATAATTTTGTCCGATAGACATTATCTTGTCTTCCCTTAAGCAATATTTTTTTCCTCAACATTAATTTTTTGAAAGACTATACAGCATGCGACAGAGACAACATACTACATTGGCCTGTTTTCACGTTATCTCTCTCTGGGTGGCCCTCCTCCACTACCGTACGCGTCCAGTACACTTCTATTTCAGTGATCTATGGCTATGTTTTCACACAATCATATATATATATCTGTGAAGATATATATTCGATTGGCTTTCTCTTTCTATTCCCTGTTACACTTTCTGCGGCTACAGTGAGCAATCCAATACTATATGTCGATGGCGAACTGTAGGTATAGATCCAATGTATTTCAATTCTCATTCGATTACGATGTAAACATAGCCTATATACCTAAAGCCAACCAACCAACTTAATTCTTTGAGTATCTCTAATTACTATACGTTTCGGATAGTAATATTAAAATTTCGGAGTCTATAATCGAACAAATCCTTATTTTTCAAAAAAGACGACAAAACATAAAGGAATATAGAGATATGAATTAGAAACATTTTGATGTAAGTTTTGCTATCTGCGTAATAAACAGTTACATAGTAGTAAACGTGTATAGATGTGTACATACATATGTATAAAACAAACGTATAAACAGAACTTACGTCGTGCGATAAAGCTGCTACAGATAGTATGCACATACATTTCCATGCGCGTTCCCTAAAGATATAATTGAAATTTGTACGCATGAGGCGAATAGTCGAATGCAACTTTAGATTAAAAAATTTCACAGATGTAACATATGAAATTATCTAGATTCTACCACGCGCGGTCTAATAAAAAAATTAAACATATATTTGTCTAAATAAACAATCGTTTACACCACTGCTACCACAGTATAAGCTGCCTTGCAAAGTATTTAGGATCATTTGTTTAATATTAAACAGTAACTTATTCTTTGGTTTTCCTGCCATACTGTACTTAAACTAATTAATTCTCAGAATTAAAGCGAATTACATAAATCAATAATGCCTTTTAATAATATATTATTCTATTACGTATATTACACTGAGTATGAGTTGACTAAATTATTAGTTCTCTCTTATCGATTAACCTAAAAATTTAATATCGTAGCCTGACTATAAATCTTTGAATCGCAAGTCGGCACTATCCTTAAAAAACAGATTCACTTCTTTTTATCATGTACTCTGGATACATACAGGATATTCAAACTCGTCACATAGCAAATCGTTCAGTTGAAAAAATATATAAACAATATAAGGTACAATAATTAAAATAATAAAATACATTAATCACAATACATTTTCTCTGAATAAACTTTTTTTATTGAATTAAAACGTACTTTTTAGTAGTAAACAACAGAATAATTGCAGTTGAAATTTTACTTACATATATAACGATCCATACCAATAATAATGCTAAAGAGATTCAATTGAGGTAAAATAAAACCGCAAAACATAAGTCTTCCAAAACTTTAAGTCTATTTTTATATCGAACCGAAAAAATAATTGTTTTCTGGTATGGAAATCACGTGACTCATCAATCATCGATGACTCATTCTGCATGTTAAAGGAATATTCACTCTATTACGATTATTCATATCTTACTGTACATAGAATAACACTAAGAATTCAAGAAAAATTCAGCATCCATATGATCTCACGCGTATGTATCATCGAATGACGTGTTTAATATACGTGTGGCGTCATATAATTTCCTCATTAAAAACGTTAGCCACATCGCGCATATATTTATACGTGATAGTGACACACATAATGACGTACACTATCCTAATAACTGTCTTATAACCCCGGAATTGATCGATACTTAATTTCCCTGAAAGTATTAATTAATAACATAAAAAATACTACATACACATACATCGATGAAAATATGAAATACCTGAAATTATTTTCTTGTTCAGTTTTTGTTTGAATAAACATGTATATTTTGTCTACCATTCGATCCTGGAATTTCCTGTATCCATCATTCTTTTTTATCCAAAAATCGATACCACCATGGAAAGCGCCAATATGTCTCGCCATCCTGGCACCACACTTTGCCTTCAATCCGGCGTACATAAAGTTAGGTGTGTAAAATGACATAAAACATAAATATTAATAAAACTAATTATTCCCAATTCATTTGTTTTTCTCTTATTTGTCTATTAAGGCGGGTCGAGTAGATACAAGATGCGGATCTGAATTTTATATACATACATACATTCTTGGCAGGTGCTAAAGAGACATGTGTGCAAAATTTCAAAATTGCTTACCGTCTAATTTACGAGATTTGAGATTTGAGATTTTTGTCGAGATATCTCAGCTTCTAAATGGTAATAGTGGATGAAATTTCTAGGGGACACTTTTTAATTAACCCAAAACTGAAAGAGTAATCTGGCCTTATATTGTTCGCATTTTTCAAATTCATATACAAATTTTGGGATCATATTGCCCTTTCAGCTTTTGGTTAACAATTGCAAAAGTGGTATCAAAATGATCGTTAATTTTGCAGAATGTATCCTAAACTTTGATTTGGGAAAGAATCAGAAGAAATCTTGTTATATACTATTTTTTTTACATTTTACTAGTATGGTAAATACGAGATCTGGAGTCCTATTAAATAAATATCAAATGTATTATAAATATAATCAAATCAAATTTTTCAAAATATGCCGATATACGTGTTCGAGTCTGTCACACCCTCCTTATGGCTCTCAGGTAAATTTTTGTACCTTATGCACGCCGGATTAATTCAATGAACTCCACCCTTGTATCATGTATTTATTCTATGTATCAGGAGCAACCATTTTTGCAAACATTTTCGCAAACTTTTCTTTCCTGACGCCTTCTATTTCTCCGACATCCTCGTCATCATTTCCCCACCGACCAACTTTCATTCTCCCCACCAGCAGTCCGCCATATCCTTTTTATTCCCAGAGTCGCTCCCACTAACCAGCCGCTCCCAAGCGTCAGTCGACTCGACTAAGTTGGGTACCAGTTCTCCAAAAGAGTTGCTTCAGTTAACGTGACTTCGTGTCTCGCATTAAAACCAACCTCAGCAGCCACACCCAGAGGATTCTTACCGAATCGATAGGAAAGCAGTGTTAAGGTATATTATACCGTACATCCAATCCTTTTGCAATAATTCAAATCCATTTCGTCTCTTCGTTCTAGCCGGTGACTTCATCGGTTTTTTGTCGGAATAACTGTGAATCCGCGTTACGTGGCTACGGTTCATGGATCGATTATACTCGCCGTGTCGATTTCTCCACTATATTGACGTTGAGATATTTTTATACTTATTAAGGAGGGTGAGAGAGAGGAATTCGGGGCACCTATATGGTGGTATGTCAATTAACTAAATGAGAAAGGAGATATGTCTGATGTCAACAGTAGTTCAGATATTATATCATAGGTGGCGATACTTAAGTTGCCTTGTGGAATTATAAAGTAACAGAGTATATACAAATAGTTATAATTAGCGAATGAAGAAAGTCAAATATCTATAGAAAATGCGTTAATGTCGATACTGTTTCGTTCAATGAACCAAATTGATACCTTTTCTGTATACATATATAATTTTGAGATGTTTCATTTAGCACTACATGTGCATTATATGATACCTAATCTTTATTTTCTTTTTAGATAACAAGAAACCATGTCCGCCACACGATATGCTCACGGGCAGGTAAGTAACTTTGATAAGTACATTAGCGGGTCATGATTAAGCCTAATGAGTAACTATTTTTAGAATATTATTCTTATAATTTATATGTTTCGTCAAGCAGCCGACGCCCACTGTTTATCCTGCTGATCCGTTCGATCCCGAAGCCGATGCCGCTCTTCTCAGAACTGCAATGAAAGGCTTTGGTACCGATGAGCAAGCTATCATCGATGTTCTTGCTCATCGTGGTATCATTCAACGTTTAGAAATTGCTGACAAATTTAAAACTATGTATGGAAAGGATCTCATTTCGGAATTGAAATCCGAGCTGGGTGGAAATTTTGAGAATGCGATTGTCGCCCTTATGACTCCATTGCCGGAATATTATGCACGTGAATTACACGATGCAATTTCTGGTATCGGTACCGATGAAGGTGCCATCATTGAAGTTCTTGCTTCTCTCAGCAACTATGGCATACAAACTATCTCTGCTGTCTACAAGGATCGTGAGTGAATTGACTAATTGCCTTTAGCCTTGGTTGTAGGACGGGAATTCCTTACAGCATTGCCTCATTTGGTGACTCGCTTCACAATAGTTGGCCTTGGGCACCCGTAGATATATATAAAAAGCGCAAAGTATAAGATTCACAGTATTGTAATGAAAAATTCGTCAAGCAATCAAGGTCGTCTTAAAATAATAGAAAGGAAGTGACTTGATTACTCTGCACTTCTTTTCAATTTAATTTATACAGTATAGGATTTTATTCAGGGAAAATTATAAGTTTGATGTAATGAATTTAGGTTGTGCTTCATAACGTACACTTATTTATAATATTAATTTATTTATATTCTTTCAGTGTACGGAAATGATCTAGAAAGTGATCTCAAAGGAGATACTTCTGGACACTTCAAGCGGCTCTTGGTATCTTTGTCCTGTGTAAGTAATTATCATACACGTAACACAAGTGCTATGGATTTGGAATAATTGTACACAGAGTTATTCGCGTCAAAAGCATCAGCTAAAGTTGAATTCGATTGAAGAATTCTGTTAATTTTTTCATTTGTTAAACAAATGAAAGAATGTGAAAATCATTATCTTACCAATGTTATGATCTTAACGTTAATTTGTTTAATGATGTCACCATGCTCCGATTCATGAAATCACTCATTCACGGCCATTCTCAGCTGGTGCGTTTGCCATGAATAACTCTGTATATGATATTTAGTGACGTAATCAATGTTTTGCTATTTATAGGCTAATAGAGACGAAGATTCAACAGTAGATGAAGCTGCTGCCATCGAATCAGCTCAGGCCCTGCTTGAAGCTGGTGAAGGCCAATGGGGTACAGATGAAAGTGTTTTCAACTCTATTTTAATTACCAAGAGTTATCCCCAACTGCGTAAGATTTTCAAAGAGTATGAAAGACTGGCTGGACACGATCTGGAGGATGCCATTAAGCGAGAATTCTCAGGATCAATTGAAGATGGCTACCTTGCCGTTGGTAAATACATTTTTAAATTTTATATAAAGCACTCATTCGCATTTATCAAATGATGATATCTTTTCGGGAATAAGAAAATTTAATCTAATAAACATGTGTATAAATATGAAAATTGTTTTTGTTTTTCAGTAAGATGCGCTCGTGACAAAACTGGCTATTTCGCAAAGCGACTTCACGACGCAATGTCAGGACTTGGTACAACAGATTCCACCCTGATTCGGATAATCGTGGCACGTTCTGAAATTGATCTGGGTGACATCAAGGAGGCTTACGAGAGAATGTATGGCCAGTCTCTAGCAGGCGACATCGACGTGAGTACTTTTAGTTATGAAAAAACAGAAAAGTATTTGAAGACGTAGATTGCTATATTCGAATTGCACTGGCACTCTATGCATGTACACCAATCATCTTCTTGTCATTACTTCTCCATTACCTTTCTTTGATTACATTACCATCCCGTATATTTCGTGAATTTCAGGGGGACTGCTCGGGAGACTACAAGAGACTATTGCTTACCCTACTGGGCTGAGAATGTTTAACTTTTATGGAAACTTTATGTTACAGTATATATTATATGATATTACGGATGGTATTTTTTCAGTCTAAATTGCTATAATATTCTTTAGAAATTTCATATATTATGTAAAATCTCTATTGTATTATATGTAACAGTGAGCACGCGGGATTTCATTTTTCTATACATGGACATAATGTGCAAGAACAATTTAGGATTGAGTTAAAGTATTGTGCATGCTGTGTCGGGTAGGGATTGGAATAATTAGATGCGTTTTGAAATTAAATAAACCACCGAAAATGCAATGTGCAATTATACCATAAAGTGGTGCTAAACCAAATGACTGGACTTAAACATTATTACCGTTATTCATACTCACACATTACACGACCTCGTATATGCATGTATGCGTGCCATTGTGTATTTACATAAAGACATATACATTCATGTACTGTGAATTTGGCCTTAATACATATGTGCCACATTCTTTTCCGTTTACAGAGCGACTGCAGCGACGATTTTAAACGGCTTCTGCTTGCGCTCGTGAATTAATTCACAGTCACACTGTGAATCTTTCTTCTCGTCTATGATTAATCAGTGTCTCTTATAACATTTATTTATATTATTAATTCAGATCATAATAAAATTGTACAAAATTATTTTTGTTCATAATAAAAATGCACGCCGGTGATCTTCACTTGCAATTTAAAAAATTTGAACCCTTTCTTGTTTTTACAGAGTGATTGTCCAGGGGAATGGAAAAGACTTCTGATTGCTTTGCTGAACTAAGAAAGTCCTTAAACTAAAAGCGAAATACTATTAAGACATTCCAATGGTTAAAAATATGTTATGTTATACCAACTTACGTGTTTTACGCTTGATACAAGACAACAGGTATATTTAGGTGTTGCGCAACGAACAAAAACCTGGACTTCAAATTACACATGTGCCTTGATCTTATTTAATTAGATATAGAAGAAACAGAAAACAGATCAGTATACTTAGAATCAATTGGCTTATTTTTACATGTCAATGCATTTTACACCTGGCCTACATATTTCATAACCAATAAACACAAAGTTGTTGTTAAAATACTAAATGAGTAATTTATAATTTAAAATACATTTCAAATCTCATGACATATCTCAGACTTCAGTGCATCATGTTGTTTACAATGAAAGATCTTTGTTTAAAAAAAAAGCAGTATCTCAATAATTACAAAACTATAACTTATAATCTGACGCATATTTTGGAAAGCAATCAATATTTCAAAATTTGCTTCACACTGCTGCAACGCATTCTATCAAAATCAATTATATGATCCACAATGAAAATTAGCATTGAAATTAATATTTTTTTAGGGTATTAACAGCCTTATGTATGTTTAACGATAGGAGTAGTTTGTAATGATGTGATTTATATATTATTTGATCTTGACTGTTATGAAAAATTTGTGATCAATTTTATTATTTAATAAAAACATGTCATGTATTTAACATTTCAAAATATACATGTTATACACACAAAATTCAGTCATGTTACATAAGTAGACGATATTGATGTGAATGAACAGTAAAGTCATTCAAATCATATTAACAACAGGTTTCACATGTAGGAGACCTAATTTTCTTAAAATTGTCTTAAGCCTATTAGAAACATCCAAATCTTGAGTGTTTCGATGTGCAATGTTGAAACATCCAATTTCTTGTTTGGCAATTACAAATCTCTGTAATTTTGCTTCAAAACGTACACAAGCAGATAAATGGTGCTTATCAAAATCTATGTCATGTAGCCGTATGCAGAGGTCTACTTCCAAATAGTCGATAAAATGTTCTCCAAAACAAATTGGTGGTGGATTTCTAACTGTAACAGGTTAGACCATGCCATAGCAAATTGCACATATTTTGTCATATAATATAATGTGTTCAGTTTTAATATAAATGTGTATACTAATTTAATAGATCAATACAAAGGAGACTAACCAGAAACTGTATCATTGAACACAGTATAAGAGTTGTAGGTAATTGTTATGGAGATTCCATAATCATTAGGCAAATAAGTAATGTTAGTACACACTGAAACAAAAAATGATATTCATTACATTAACTTATGACTGAAAAATTATTAGACTAACGGTTTGAGCACTATGCAACACGATTTTTATACCAACAAGCATCACTACATTTTTCAAGATAATATTAGGTTTGTTCTTGTTACCTACACTTTGCTCAATTTTCAAAAAGTGCAAATTCTTATTGGATAATATTTTTATGTAACCAACGGAAACTTGCCCTTTTTTGAAAAGTGCAGAAAGTTATATGTAACAAAACAAACCTATTGAAGATATTAAAACACTATCGCACCATGTGGCACTGTAGTGGTTAATAAATAGATAATGTCACTAAATTACCTGTAGCATTGATGTAAATACTATGCAGGTCAATATATTTACAACATCCACAATTATAGTTTGCACACTCGCAGCTATTAAAACTGGTGTCCTGTAACTCATTTTCTTCTATTACATTATTTTCTAGAGAAGAGATACATAATTAGTAATCAAGAATTTTTGTTACGTGAAGGATATTACGATAAGTAAGATTTTTTGAATCCATCAAAAAACAGTCAACAGTGAAATAAAAAAATATTTTCATAACCTGCATATTCGGCTTGGATAACTGAAATCACGATAAGTGCAACTGTTACGAAAATTAAAAAACAACGCATGTTTTTGAATCTAAGTTACACTATACAACACAGGAGCATGAAGAATAAAATCACTTTTAGCGGTATATTATTATCATCTATTGGAATTATCTCTTGTTCTGTAGTTGGGGGAGATATGGGGGAGATATGTGCTAGTAACTGGTCCCATCGACATATAGCATGGACTACGCACAAGCATAGGAAAAATGTTCGGCTGATAGAAAAAGATGGTGATTGGTGGTGGCCAAGCCCTGTCTCTTTCTAATCAGCAGCCGTAATACGAGAGTATAGAAAACGTAGACAGTGGGAGCATTAGAAAAGGAGAGCTACTGGCCGCTACCTCAGTCCATCTTTGTCTATTCGAGCGGACATTTTTTCAAGGAGTTTGAAGTAGGGATCGCGTAGTCCATGCTATATGTCGATGCGTGCTACTATCTCACTCAGACCCTGTAGCAGCTTGTCCTTTGCGAATTGGACTGCGCATGTGGTGTACAAGCCTTGCACAAAATGTTGTTTCGCTGACATATTAGCAGGGTTGGGTAAAATGATGATATCTAGGGTTTTAAACATGTCATGTAGACTACCTGGTATTATACGTCGAAAATGTAGAAAACTGTAGAAAACGTCGAATACGTCAACAACCAACCTAACCTC